>JABSSZ010000368.1:0-10621 GCA_013755755.1 Fusarium sp. NRRL 25184
CACACATAACATTTCGCGCTCTCATCGCCCAAAACCAAGACCTCCATTATCCTTTCTCCTCCAGCTGCGACTCAGACAACCGTATTCCAGAACTGCCTTGCTGACTGGTCATCTCACCATTCCAAGAACAGCCACTAAAACCCTGAATCTGAATAAACGCTCTTCACCGCCTAGCTCGACTGGGTTTATCCTTATCCCTTCCAAGTCTGCGGCTTCATTTACGACTCAGACTCAGACAAAGAAACCCTCAACTGATTCTCCGACCGCCGTGCCCCCCGCGCCGACCATCTTACAGGACAGCATCTCCAGACTGCTGCTAATAACACTGGACTGGGGCTAGCACTCACTGTACGTGCCAGACGATAAACTGGACCTTTTCGCCCGTGCGTTACAAAGTACTCCAGCCCAAGCGACCAAGCCCACTCCCCCAGGGAGCGCCCCCAGTACTTTAACCCCTTGTAGGTACCTGGCCCTGACCAACGGACGCCTGGAGGTCCTGCACTCAGTGCCCGCCATTTCAACCCCCTCCAACCCCGAACGTCTCCCTCTGACCCTCCGACTCACGACATTCATCTTTCCCACAATACCTTATCTGGCTTCAATCCATCCGGGATACTTTCCGTTGCGGCGCTCGAATCATCACTCACCTGGCACTCGCTATTCATTTATGGACTGCGGATAGCGCACACTCTATATTCCCCAAATTCAACTGCAACAGTCTCTGTTTGGTGAGTCAAAGGAATCCAAGCGTCAACCCCCGGCCATCCGCCCGCCCTTTCCCTCCTTGCTGTAACCTCCGCGGCGGTGGGCACCCCATATATGGATGTCCGCTTCCCATCGCCGAGCCGGTCTTCTTGACTTTGCATTTCCCCCGCTTTGTGTTCGGCGCTGTCCTGGCTTTGCTGACTCGAGCCCTTAACAGGCCAGTTCAAGCTTGATCTTCGTAACTCAAACGTACCATCAACCTTAGCCGAACTGGTGAACGCCCACAATATTCCGCCCACATCCCCCTCTAGCTAGGGCAACAACATCCGACTCTTTAACCACGATACAATAACCGAACCTCTACTCCGTCACAATGGCCCAGCACGGCTTCAACCAATTTGGCAACGGCCACAGCGGGGCGAGTATCGACCCCAACGATCTCGCCATGTCAGGTGGTTATTCTCCTTCATTCAACAACTTCAACTCGAACTCCGGAAACGGCACAAACGGATTCACAAACAGTTCCGCTATGTTCGATGATGATGAGCTTTTGGATGGTCTGAATGCACCTCCTGTTACCCAGTCCGGAATCTCGGGTCAAGGCCAGGACTTTTCAGGACTAAGTATGGGTGGCTTCTCTCAGAATGCATTCCCTCATCGTAACTCGGGTCTGCAAATCGACCAGTCACATATGAACGGATACTCGAGTACCCCAGATGGAGATCCCATTCAAAGTCCCTTCAATACTGGTTTCAACACCCAGTACCGACAAATGCAAGGCCACTCACTCGGAACCTCTTTACATTCCCCCTTGTCCTACAACGAATCTCCATTAGCCGGCGCCATGAATGCCGATAGCAACGACCCGAACTTCCTCAACGCTAAAGCCAGAGCCAGAATGTCCCAGCAGATGCAGCGGAAGACATCCAATAGTCGTAGCCCTATGTCACCTATGACTCCCAAAACCGCTACCCTTCATGGAATGACAATTGGATCGCAGGAGTCCCCCGGTTTCGGCGGTCAAGCCATGAAGTCAGCCAATGGCCAGTGGCTTAACACCCCTGCCGGAAGCATCCCTGCATCTTACAATTCTGGGTACTCCTCTCCTATGCAGCCTGGCATGAATCAAATCAGTGAGGTTATGATGAAGGGTGGTACTTCGATGCCTGCGAAGCTTGGCGTCGCTTCGAACGCCGTTTCCTCTCAGGAAATGAAGAGGAAACGGCGGCGAGAGTCTCACAACCTTGTTGAACGTCGTCGACGAGACAACATCAACGAAAGAATTCAGGATCTTAGCCGACTCGTCCCCACTCACCGTCTGGAGGACGAGAAGATCCGAAAGCTTATCCAGAACGGGACACCTCTCTCTCCATCATTGACTGGAATCGCGAGCCCTCAAGCAACGTCTGGCCTCGCCGGACCAGGAGCTCGAAGAGCCACTGGAAACACTGCAGGTAATATTACGACAGGTCTCCCTATCGAGGACAAGGACAAGGGTCCCAACAAAGGCGATATCCTCAACGGCGCCGTCAGTTGGACGCGAGATCTCATGTGGATGCTCCACCTTAAACTTCAACAGCAGGAGGAGATGATGAACACTATCGCTGAACTGGGTGGGCACTTCCCCTTTGAGATGACAGAAGATGAGCGACGGATGCAGACCGAGCTCATGGACGCTATAACAAAGAGTGAGAACGGTACTTTCTCTTACTCGCGAACAGCTGGATCTGGTCTGCGAGTGCCTCACCACACCGATTATCGGGGCGACTCTTTGTCAGGCGGAGGAGGCAGCCTCGATCCTGTTGCCATCAGCCCGGATGACAACCTCGACTTGAATGACACCAACCAATTTTGGCATGATCCGGATGACAACAACAGTGGCCACGCTTCAGTCAATTTCAAAGAAGAGGATGAATATGACATGGATCTTACGCAGTAACGTGAGCATTTTCTAGTCCACCTTATTCGGTCTTTTGGAGCATGTCTCCTTGAGCGCAGACCAGACCTACATTCGCTGGGTGTCCTCTTTTGCTTCCTTCAGGTGTTGGCGTTTCCGGTATGTGGTACTGGCATCATTCTCATCATTGCATGTCACTATCCTCCTTGACCGAGCATTACAATGCAGGGCAGTTCAAGGGGCGTGATCTCTCGGTGTTTTGGCATTCTCTCGGTGTTGTCTTTTTTTTTCTCGTTTCGTTTTGGGTTGCAGAAGGCTTGTGCCTAGCCGCATTATATAGGATTACAGGGGCATGTCCGAAATACTTCCTTGTGCTGAAGGTGTTAACACTTGCTGGGTTTGCTTCTTATTTTTCTCCTTTCGAAGGTGGACTGGTTTGTTGGTGTTGATTTTCTTCTTTTTTTCATGTTACGATACCTCGGGTCAATTTATGCATTAAGTCTAGGAGGCAGTCAATGAATGGATGCAATGTCAAATCTCGAATGTATCTGGTTTAGGAAACTTCACTTCTCTCCACTCCTACTTTTCCTCCTTGCAGTCTAATACGCACGGTGCTTTTTTTTAGTTTTGGTAACTAGGCGAATGGAAGTAATCCTCTCCTGGGCTGGAGGAGTGCTCTGACTTATTGTGCGTGCTGCAGTTTTGCAGCTGTTTCGTTGCCTTTTATTGCCTAGATACCACAAGCGAGATACTTATCATTATAAATGTTTCTATCCATGACCACATTTCAACATCTCAACATCTAGACACGAAAGTCTGGTAGCTTGCCACGGGAAACTTAGCCAGCTGGGTCACCAATGACGGGTGCAGAGCAAATACTCATTCATAGCTGTCAGTGTGTTCCATACCAACTTCCGCTTCATATCCTCTTGTAAAGCGATGCGTTCCAAGGCACACCGGCCATCAAAATACTTGCACATAACCTGCCAACTGTTTGCTAATTTTTCGTCGTTGAAACGACGGGCGATGGCCGACAAGTAACGTGATTCCTTGCCGGTGGCCTTTTTGGCATCGAGGATGATGTGAGGTGTCAAGCCTTGAAGATGCGGGTGGTCGTTTACAGAGGGGTGTGCCGTTGCGACTGGGACAGGCTTACGGGCATGTGCTGTCGCCTTTTCAGCGGCGTCGCGCTGGGCTTTGGAGGCAATCCGCTCGAGACGGGCTTTCTCCGCGGCCTGCTCAGCAACAGTAGGAACGTGAGAACCGTCAGTGCCGGAGTGACATTCGGAAGACTCGGAGGTGCGTGGGGCCGAGGTAGATGTAGAGGCATCGTCTTTGGCCTCCTTTTCTTGGCTTTTATTCGCATCTGCATCTGCGGCGGCACGGAGCTCCTCAGCTTCCATCTCGTACTCGACCTCGTACATGATTTCAGGCCAGACGACGATGTAGGCAAATGTACAGAGTTGGGTCACCCAACCGCGACGCATGAGCCAGGAAAGCATAAGAAGATAGGTCGGGCGATGGGCTTTGCTAGGCGAAAACTGCTTGTATGGACGGGGTGCTTGAGAGAGCTCAGCGAGAAAATTCGGGAGCGGTGGAGCTAGGGGGAATGCTCTCTGCCATTCTAAAGTGTCCAGAGGAAGACGGGATAAGTCACTATTGGGTGACAATATATATTGATCCTTGGCGTGAAGGGGAGGGATAGCAATGGCACGACGCCAGAATATAAAATGTTGAGCATATTTTCGCACTTGACCTAGAGTCAAGATGTTGCTTTGACCAACTTGGTAGAATCTATAGACATGTTGAGCTAAGTGAAGGGCCGGGGTCAGATATAGTGGGTCACATACGATTGCGTTGGCTTTGACAGCCGTACAAACTCAACCATTGAGGCTGTAGTTGGGTCTGGGTCAGCTTGGAGCTCGGCGATAATTTTCTTTTCATCATCAGTGAGCAGTAGAGCAAAGTTGCGATCAAGAAAGCCAGGCTCCTCGAGGGCATCTTGACTGATGAACGTATTCGCAGTCGTGAGCCAAAGGCCACGCTGGGTCCCCTCTTCGCCCTGAGGGAGGTCATCGATGTAGAAAGGAATAGGAATCTGAACCGAAGGGGTCAGAGAGCCAGCTGCAGTATCTAGATGCAGAGCGGCGATCTTGTTTTGAGACACTGCCTCATATATATCGTGCATGGCAGCGGCCAGTGATGAGCTCTGAAGTATTTCTTTCCAAAGAACACTCATTCGTTTCCCTAGTCAATGTTTAATTGTAAGAACTTAATAAAGTTTTGAGTAGAACATACGCTCCTCTCGCGCCTTATCTTTGGCGACAAGTATTCGTTTCGACTCTTTCCACACAAACTCGCTATGTTGCTGGCTGTATTTGAAGGCCTTGCTAACCTTCTTTATAATGTGGTCGTATATGGACTCAACGACATCCTTAACCTCGTTGCTGCTAGGGTTAAGGATGAAGACGAGGTTAAACATGGTCATGGAACTGCGTTTCTCATCATCCTTGTCCTTACCGTCTTCCTTCTTGCCATCCTTCTCCTCTACAGGTTGCTCAGGCGCCTTTCCTGAAGATGGAGGATCGACCTCATGAGGCGCTGGGTGTTCTTCGTTGTACGCAGAGCGCTTGTCAGCGCGGGATGTCTTCTTCGGCTTCTTCCATCTGCCATTTTCGGGAACATGGATAGGATAAGATACACAATATAGTGGATCTAACGATAGTTGAAAGAGTTTCTTGTGATATGGGCGGGCGGGAGTTAGAATGCCCGCAAGATCGCGAGCTGGGAAGCCTGCAACACGTTCCCATGGAACAATCTGAGATCCAGATTCAGTAAAAGAGTGCTCGTCTGCGTTGCGTCCCTGCTTAGGGAGAGGTACGTCGTCAGCAACATCCGAGAAGCTCTGCTGCGACAGCCGTTCAAGAAGAATATCCTCAAGCTCGGTACCTGTGGAAGAACTTGACTTGGAATGAGGTTCAATGTTTGCGGGGTAGTGGAACACAAATGCTGGGCCATCGCGAGAGCGATTGACTACAAGAGCAACGGCAAGGAAATTGTCGCTAGTAACACTCGGCACAGCCATAGTGACGGGTTTTACAAGATAAGACTGAGGGTAAAATAGCTAATGGTTGTCACGTGAAGCGGTAACGTTGTTGACCTGATGTAAGTCTTGAATGAGTACTAGGCAGGTAGGCACCTATTTTAGATGTGGTTTGTCGCGATGGAGTTTGTCCAATGAACTACGCATCAGGTGCTTTGGAGAGATGAGCCTCATGAGCGCCACGTTTTCGCAAATAGAGGGGAGGGGCACGCACCGGGCATCAGGGATAAGCGAGGTACGAGATGGGGGTTTCAAATGAGGCTCATGACATACCCTAAGGTGCTTTGGGTACGGACAATTCATATGCGGCGTCTAGGTGCTTTTTAGAAAGGCGGATGAGAAGCGATGGGAAGTGATGGGCATCCTTCGTTAGTGATCGAGCTGTTTCTTTGTCACAAGCGTTACCTCGCGTAAGTGGAGGCCAACGAGGCCCTTTTGGCTGGCGCCGTAAGGGATCAAGCAACATGAGGATCCATGATGTTTAGCGCATAATAGCCTGCCGGATTTGACGAGTCGGTGTGCAGAATAGGCAATTGACAATAAAACGGGGGCCAAGAGAAAACTCGATGGTCTAGTTCCTCTCGGCCGCAATAATTAGTATCAATTTATCCAGACTCAGGAAACGACAGTTGGATTGCCTTGGATTGTGTCGTATTCCAATGAAAGGGGCAGTGTTATTCGCATATCAGTGGCGAGAAATCATTATGGTTTCCGGCTCAATGATTTTTTTTTTTTTTTTTATAAAAAAAAGACCCAACGAGGTTCCCGACACAATTTACTGCTCATTTCCCTTTCACTTATTCTCATCTCCTCTCCCTTTCCCCAGCATCTACCGACCGGCTATATTACTGTCGGCTCTTTTCTTTCAAGCAGAAGCACTACTTTGGTGGATAGTCGAGTCGAGTTCAACAGCAGGGCACGGAGGACAACACAATCACCTGAACATGTGATTCTGGGTCCAAGCAGACGAATATTTTTCTTTCGATTGTACACTGCCACCGAAAGCAACCTTTGAATACCGGTCGAGGCTCGTCTTTTTGACATTCTCGTATTTTCTTGCAGCTTGCTTCAGCCAAAGAATCCAATACCTAGTTCCCGCATTATCACGCACTATTCATACCATTAATGAATTCACACTGAATCCCATATTCCTTCCATTGAATTGCATCCATGCGTCTAGGCTTCACATTCACATCCACATCCACCTTTACGAGTGACACGCGACAATCCTTCACTCGTATCTAAAAAGTCCCAGGCTGCAGCGGAAAACGGCACTCCCTTCCTTTTCATAAGGTCTAGGCCGTCTTTCTGACTGGCCCACGCCCACAAAAGCAACAGCCAGCACCAACACCGCTCCGTCCCGTCTGCCTTAGCTTTATTACTATTTCTACTCGAGGTACCTAACTTTTGCCGGCTTCCGTTCGACTGGAAAGGTAACAGGTCGTGTGCTTTCCCTCCTATTTTATTATCTATATCGCCCTCTGCTTGCATCATCACCGTATCCTGCTGCTTTTCCCTCCGTCATCACCACCATCTCATACTCCGTCCTCGCCGACCCCTCCGCTTCCCGGCCGTCCCCTTCTTGAGCCTCCGGTACCCCTTTCCCCACTGTCTTACGGTACGACCTGCCTACTACCACCGTCGCCGCCGCCGCTTTATCCTGGACCGTCCCCGGATTTACGCCCCTGAACCCCTAAAATAAATCTATCTGGCTGCTTGGGAATTTTTTCTCTTCAACACTCAACCTGATCTTTCCAGCCTTGATATTCGGACTCGCTTGTTCGCAAACAACTCCGGCAGCTCTCCCACCCACATCTTGACCTACCTCTCCTAATTTTTCTGGCCCGCTGATTCTTGGACCCCGCCATCTCACTCTTCCGTCTCCCCTCTCTCACCGTCCCCCCCCTCAGCGCATACCCTCACCTCCTTATTTTTCACTCATCGCTGCACTCGCGTGACCATGACAACATCACCAACCAACCTCGATTTTGGCCATGTGCCCTTCTTGGACTTGGCCTACGACAACAATGAATCACAGGACTCGGCTCGAAAACTCATCCTGACACTCATGCCAGACTGGGCGAGCCAAGACTCAAACGTTGAATTTGTGCGTTTCACTGATGGCATCACCAATACTCTGTTAAAAGCCGTCAACCACCGCCCTGGCATGTCCAAGCTTGATGTTGATCGGGATGCTATCCTACTCCGAGCCTACGGCCATGGAACTGCCGTTCTCATTGACCGTGAACGTGAGGCTGAGAACCATGAGCTTCTCATGAAATATGGTCTTGCTACTCAGTTGCTTGCCCGTTTCAAGAATGGCATGATGTACCGTTATATCCTGGGTAAACCTGCACGTGCCCAGGATCTTCGTGAACCTCTAATACTATCTGCCATTGCTCGTCGTCTTGCACACTGGCACGCAACTGTACCTTGCTTGCCGGACCCCAATCATCGTCGAGACGAGAGGCATGTAAATGGTGAGGCCAAACTCAAGGGACTTGCCAATGGTAACACCGACGTCAATGGTGATAGCCGGACCAACGGGAATACCAACGGTTTCATGAACGAAAACAACAAGTCTCGCCAAGAACAGATTGATAATACTGCCCCTGGAAAAGCTCCGCCTAATATGTGGACAACCATGCAGAAATGGATCTTCGCCTTGCCCACTGATACAGACGCTCAGCGGCAGAGGCAAGCACTGCTGCAGGCAGAGTTGAAAGAGATGGTCCAAAAATTAAGCCAGCGGCCTGGCTTGGGCAAGAACGGGGTACGTTCATGAGCACACAGTTACCTGATGGAAAATATTAACCTATGTGCACAGCTTGTATTTGCGCACTGCGACCTGCTGTGTGCCAACGTTATCATCCACGAAGACGATGAGGCGGCCCCTACCGTCGACTTCATCGATTACGAGTATGCTACTCCATCGCCTGCGGCTTTTGACGTGGCGAACCACTTTGCAGAGTGGGCAGGGTATGACTGTGACTACTCCGCTGTACCCAGACAGGATCAACGACTTGCGTTTGTAAGGGAGTACATCAAATCTTACTTTTCTTTAACCGGCGAGGAGGTCGATGAAGAGGAGGAGGTTCGGAAACTTATGATCGAGGTCGATGCGTACCGAGGAGTGCCAGGATTCTACTGGGGCATCTGGTCCCAAATCCAAGCTGTCATTTCCAAGATTGACTTTGACTATGCTCAATATGCTGAACTGCGATTGAATGAATACTGGGCATACAAGGGCGAGGAGGATGGCAGCCGAAAAGCTTCAGGCCAAGAAATACCATTGAGGGAAAAGACTTGGTGGCGCACCGAGTAGGTGAATCCACAGACATTCACCTGAGCATGGCATAGTGGCAATCGAAGCAGGGGCTGAAGCAAGTGACATTATACTATGTATTAATTGTCAATCAGTAAGCGAGAGCGAGGTTTCCTCAGTGGCTACTGTGGGCGGGGAAGCGATTAAACACGCGTCGGAAAAGGGAACGGACACAACGAGCAACGGTTACAAGGAAAGCCATTTGTGCCCTTGTTTTTCTGGATCCAGGCCTGGCTTCTCAGAACCACGGCTTTGTCGTTTCCGTTCTTGGCTTTTCCCAGACCCCCTCTTCCCACGTTCCCTGGACGCTCTCTACATGACGAACAGCCAACCACCCTCGTCCATTCCTAGGGCTGGGCGCGATCCCATTCTATTGATTTGATTTTCTTCTTTTTCTTTTGTTGTTTCATGTCATTGTTGCGTATTCTTGCAATGTTATAACCATATAAGGAAAGCTCAACAGCGGATAGGATGGCATCAAGGGATAAAGCCATTCAACATGAGCGATAGCTACTGCAACCAGAGGAGGAGTAGACAGGTCACAAATGAGTTGTCTCGTCCGCATGCTTAGGTATTATAATTGAACCTGCAGTATATGGGTCCTTTTAATATAGATATGGACATCCTCACATACAATACCTCATATAGAGGACATCACCACATATCTACGGGAGAGAAGAACCAAGGTCCCTCAATGTGGTGCCTTATTGATACTCGGCGTCAACATATGATTTCATCCTGCTCTTCCTCATTACCGAGACATTTCGGACTGGTCAATTTACTTGAATGTTATTACTTAGGCCGACAAGAAAAGGCGGGCATTGTCCAACCACATGCAGCTACACTCTCATAGGCCAGAACCCGAGGGACAGCTGCATCACCAGAAGCAGCATCTTGCGTTCATCACACCCGCTTAGCCAACCGGGGAGATGTCCCAAGATGGCTAGAGAGGGCAGGCGGCTGTCTACAGTGCATGTCTTGGTCGATTCAGGTAACAGCAGCAAGGTATGACTGGATGGTGTGGCGTATGGGACAAGCAGACCAGCAGACGTGGCTGGCATTGGAGATGAGAGATAAAGATGAGAACCGTGAGATGCTTTGGAGCAAGGTAAGGTACGACGATGTAGTGTCACATCAAGTCTGGGGCAGGCTGGGGCATTTTGAATGCATGCCGCTGAGCTGGGAACATGGTCTATGTAATACCTACCAGGCTAGGGAAGGCAATAAAACTTAGGACCTCGATCCCAGATGATGAATATACTTGGGTAAATTATCACTACGCTTAGGGAAGCCTTTGACGAGTTTATTTTGGCATTCTTTGTCAAAGTCTGAAGTTTTCTTAACCCCCCTGCTCGAAGCCGGGGTATCGTTTAGTGACTTTTGCAAACTCGCCTAGTGGGGGGGACGTTTTCTGATTACCTACGTTAGGTACTTAGCATACGACATGTCTGATTGCAGGTTTTCCTTGAAATTGAGGACATCGAGATGAAGAATGAAATTAAATGTAGACATTTGCTCCGTCGAGCGCCAGGAATGGGCGGGCTTCAAGAGCTTCATCATAACCCATGTTTGGCTAAGGTAGGTCCATTTG
>JABSSZ010000369.1:0-138313 GCA_013755755.1 Fusarium sp. NRRL 25184
ATATATATCTTTATATAGAAGTACCCCTTCCCTCCCCTCTCCCTTCATGCCTCGGCGTGATACCAGTGACCAAGAAGTCCGCCTTCTGCAAGGTCACAATCGATCGTCTACAGACTCGGATTCTTCAACATCATCTAGCGACGATACCACATGCGAACCAGGTCCATCTTCGATTGCCAGACCAAACGTTGTTGGCGCCCGTGGCACCGCCGACCATCCGAGCGACGCCTCCGATCTTGACACGAAGCGCCACGATCCTAAGAATACAAAGATCCATAGTGACAGCGAGTGGTTGGAATTGGACAATATGGACCCCAATGACCTTCGCCGTCCTCATTACCATCGTCATGGCGATGGTAAATCTGGAACTCCTCTCCTTTACAAGGAAGATGACCCAGAGCGCGGCCGCGCTGGTTACTCGCCTCCTAATGATGGATCAAAGGGGTCAAGAGAGTCCAGCGAAGACGATCTCCCATATCATCCCAGAGAATCAATGGGAAGACCAAGTCTCAGTCGGCGATCAACGATGCGCAGTCGAAGCCCTCAAACCGCCGCCGCTGTTGCCGAAGATTCGACCAAGAAGAGGTACACGTACGCAGGATTCTTCCTCATTATCAGTCTGATCGCATTCTGCGTTCAGACAGAACTGAGCGCATACATCCAACACGACCTTGGCTGGGACAAGGCTTACTGTATGATGTACTTTACCCACGGTTCTTGGATTGTGTTATGGCCAGTTCAGCTCCTTATCTTGCGCTTCCAGAAGCGCGATGTACCATGGCCAGTATTCTGGAAGCGACATAAGCAGCAATTACGCACCACCGCCATTATGATCGAAAAGCAGACCTTGGATGTATTTCATATATCGATCCAACATCGCGCGCGACCCGTTCGTTATTTTGTTCGATTCACTGCCATCATTACCTGCTCACTGACCGTCGCTGGTTTGAGTTGGTACATTGCCGTTAGTCTGACAACGCCATCGGATCTCACGGCCATTTACAATTGCTCCGCCTTCTTCGCATACGTATTTTCCGTTCCACTTCTTCGCGAGCCCCTTCGACTCGACAAGTCGGTTGCTGTTCTGATCGCTATTGGCGGTGTCCTCGTCGTTGCTTATGGTGACACCAAGGAGGGAGGCGAGAGTGTCGAGGCCGGAAACCGATTCCTTGGCAATCTCGTCATTGGCGTTGGCTCAGTTCTGTATGGCCTGTACGAGGTCTTGTACAAGCGCTATGCTTGCCCACCCGAGGGCTGTTCACCTGGTAGGGGTATGATCTTTGCCAACACTTTCGGTTCTTTGATTGGGCTCTTCACTCTCACGGTGCTCTGGCTTCCTCTCCCAATTCTTGACTGGCTCAACGTTGAAAAGTTCGAGATCCCAGCTGCTTCTACGTGCTGGCTCATTCTCCTCGCGGTGCTTTCCAACGCCACTTTCAGCGGTTCGTTCCTCGTTCTTATCTCGCTGACTTCGCCCGTCCTGTCATCGGTGGCTGCGCTGCTCACCATCTTCATTGTTGCCATTGTGGACTGGATGATTACCGGCGAGCCCCTGAGCTTTGCCGCCATTGTTGGAGGCGCCATGATCATTGTCGCATTCTTGGGCCTGACTTGGAGCACGTATCGAGAGATGAAGGAGCATGCAGCGATGGAGCCTGTTCCAGACTTTTCGGACAGTGACAAAGATGGCGACATCGATAGTGACGAAGATTAGACTTTGTGTATTCAACATGGCGTTTTGGGTTTGATGAAACGGCTAGGGATTAGGTTCTGGCGGTGTGTCTATTATGTACAGACTTTACCGGTTGTTTTGTGCATTTAGAGGTGTTTGTGTCTGGATTTAGGGGTTCATCTACAAGAAGCCTGGGAGGCTGAAGATTCACCAAGAATCCTGCTACTTAGACCGTCATAGTCGTGGATGAGTGATAGACTTCATATTCTACCAAGATAGAGCATCGTGTAGATAAATGATGATCAACATCATCCGCGCCAGTTTACTGTCTCTCGGATCTCTTCCTGTGTAGCTTAATAGGAACCTAGATTCTGTGGCCTTATTGGAATTGGGGCCATCATAAAAGTGCTAGTAAAGTTGCAAGGTAAACATAGAATTGTTCGAAATCCAGTGAACTTTGGCATCACAAGATGCTGCCCTATTAATCATAAACCTGATCTGGCTTTGTCAATCTTCCAGTCGCATAACTATGACTCTTCCACAAGAGTTGTTTCATCACTGCTTTGAATATCATCCTTGACAAAAACACCCTCGCGCTCTTCTCTCCACCCATTTGACCCATTAATATGGCCATCGTAAGTATTCATCTTCCATACTCCTTCTGCGGGTGTATCACCCGTCTCGAACACCTTCAGCTTCCGCCAACCCGGCTGAGGAACAGTTTCCAGCATCTGACGCACAAGCAATGCGTAAGAGGTATCGCACTCAAGCCACAAGTCGGAAAGATTCACCCGTGAAAGACTACTGCTCTCCCAGAAATCACGATTCTTGGGCATCAGCTGTACATAGAGATGCTCCACGGGTGGGCAATTAGGGATGAGATGGTCAGAAATATGATGAGAAAGGGGAAATGTGGCGATGTAGGATAACGAATGAAGGTTTGCACATAAAGAATCGAAAGAAGGATCCGAAGAGTCAAAGATTGCAGGAAGAAGAGTAGCTGCTGAGTAGTGAAAGAATTCGTAGGTTGAATAGACTGGGGCGAAGGATCCTTCATTGACGAGGGCTGAGCTCCAGTCTCTGATATGGAACAAGTCACAGGGGATGCGATTCATTGGTTCCGGAATATGTGAAGGCAGAATCTGTACTCTTTTAGACTCGGCAATACTTCGTGATGGTCGTGATAATGATAGAACATAGTAGGTGCTATTGAAAGCCCAGTGACTCGACAAATCGACAGTTCGGCTCAAAAGCGAAGCGAGAATGTCTATTGAGCTGATCATGGTGATTCTCAAGGGATCAATGACATCAAAGATAGTATGCCAGAGCCAGTTATTATCCCAGAAACACTGCGCCCTGTCTTCCTCAGTCCTTGTGTCACTACCCTCGGCGTCTCGGTCCTCTTGATTCAGAACAGACCATAACAAATCCCAGGACATGGGCGTCTCCGGCTGATGAGATACAGGAGGCAGAACACCCCAGAATTGACCATCCGGATATCGATTCTGGCCTGATCCGAGAGGAAGATCAATCAGGATAGTGAAGTTCTCAACGGAGGATGATAGGTTGTTTCTTCGGATGAAATTCAGGACCTCAATTTGTGATGCGACATCTTGTGCGACGGGCTTGTAAAATCGCCAAAACGGCCAAACAACATAACGGAAGAGTAGTTTTATCACAGAACTTCTCCAGAGACGACATACCAAAGAAGCGTTCTTGAGGGGTGTATTTGGACCGGATGATACCGGCCTGGTGAGCTTTGCAGGGTCAAGATAAATGCGCCTTTGTAAATCAGATTCAGAGTCAAGGAAGCTGAGGATGTGAGCAACGAGCTCGTTTGGAAGATTCTGCATGTTTAGCGAGGCCATGGTTCAGTCTGGGACATGTTTTGTTTGATTGCGGCCAAAACAAAAACAGGTTGGAGTTGCATTTTGGAGAGTCGGAATAGAAGGAGTACGACGATCTGATGACGGACTAGGATTACCCCACGTCACGTCACTAATAACTTTCGGATACAGTGCATCAACTCGGATTCGCTTGGGAATCCCGGGAATAATGATAATTTGATTGGGTGTTTGTAGATCGAGACTGTGCATCTGGAGAATCCTGGAAGTCTTTAGTCTAGAGTGTGCTAGAGTGTGCAGCTTGTCAGATAGGCTAGCCTATGAGAAGACTTATTAGGGCCTTGTTAATAATAAACACATATACATCAGTGTTAATATGCATATGCTGTTTCATATCCATGCAAGGATCCAAACGGATACTAACGTTAGTCGGACGTATCAAGTGTTTGTAAGTGACTACAAGGAATTGTTTATACCCTTCTTACGGCTGCTAGAATACAAACAGCGGATTGTGTAACCATAAACGCCTTTTGAAGCTTGTTTCTTGCAATACCCGTCTTTCTTCTACCTTACCTTGTCACTTCAAATTATTCTGACGATGCTTTGTCTTGTGAACTTGCATGAAAGGGACCTTAGCTTTCCTATGGTAAGGTGAATAATATCCATACTCAAAGGTGTCATTCAAGAACTCACATAAAGTCTAAAAGTCTGATACTATGTTGTTATTCTGATTTATCCCTTTTTGTCAAACCGAGTCCTTGATGTATGGACTAAGGCGCATAGGGACACCAATGCTGTGCTCTTGTGCGGTCCGTATCCGATACAAACGAGTCTATCCATATACGAATTGATATCAGATGTTAATAGCAGCGTGGAGATGTGAGCTATCTGATTTGCGGAATGGATGCTTAGGATAGGAGACTCTTGATCTTGTATGTCCTGAACCCCAGAGACTTATTCAACTCCATTACATACATGATGAGTTTTATAAAAGTTAAGACATTCTTCAAAACCAAGAGTATTTACAATATCTAATAGAGGCAAGGTAAGTTAAGGTTAGGTATTGTTCCGCAAAGAATCTGCTCCTTCCGTTTGGATCGTTTAATGTTTTCTCTCCTTGCCTTCCTCCGATTGCCAGCCCTTGACAGTTACATGGCAGTGTCACTCTTTTCATTGCTGCCTCAAACTCTGCGATAAATTCCCTTCTTATAAATGTCTACATAATCTCTCGCTTCACTTTCCTCTCCATTAATTTGCCAACACTCAAAATGGCGGCGATTGTCGAGGACAGCCTGGGTTCCTTGCTGACAGGGGATCTCTCTCATTTTACACAGCAAAGAGCTGCTATCCTCGAGCCGGCCTACAAATCTTATCTCATATCCACAGGTTTTCGTCAAGACTCACCCCGTCCCTCTTCGACATGCCTGCTTCCATCATCCGAGGTCGTTGTCTTGATTTCGCGGTGCCCTGAGACTGAAGCTGCAACCGACCTGCACATCACCAAACTATCAGACAGCTTTGCGGACAACTTCATAGGATACTGCCCCGAAGAGAGATGTGTCGTTTTCAAGGGTGAGAGAGGGTTGATAGACGACTTCATAGACTTCACCGAGTCAATCGCAGGTGAAGAGGAAGTCACCGTGATCCTGAAGGCCCCAGAACAAATTCGTATACCTCTTGGTGGTCTAGAACACGGCCTCAAGTACGAGGAATTTGTGGCTCGTGTTGAAGTTCTCGAGTGTGCTCTATGGATCGGAAACTCGCAAAGCGGTATGTACTCCTCCTCTTCCCTGTGCAAGTAAAGACGAACCTCTCAAGCACTGGGGAGATAGAAGTACTCAGAGAAAGTGCCACTCAACTTACCCGGCACTTTAATCACTTATCCTCGATACCAAAGACCAAACCTCGATCTTTACGATATCCCTTAAGCCTTGCCGATCTGTTGATGCTCATATACTAACTTTCTTCAAAGAACAGGAAGAAGGCGGGATCCGTTTCACCAGACTTGCTACAGACCCTAAGCTTCCCGAGCCAGTCACATCCAAACGAATGCCAGCGCCTGATTATGTCCATGTCGCAGATGACAACAGTCTCAGTCTAAAAGGGCTGTCAAACATAAACTCGACCAACATCAGGAGCCCAGTGACGGGCGCCTCATCCCCTTTATCCGACGCTCCACCATCTCCTTTGATTCACACTCCGTCATCTCCTCTATCTGACCCTCCCTCTGATATTGATGAAATTTCATTGCACAACTGGGACGACCTACATGCGTTGTCGTCTTCTTCATCTGAGGGTGGCGAGACCCCACTCTCGCTCCGAGAGTGGGAATAAAAGGCACTATCAAGCTCGGTTGGAACGAAACATAAAGGCTTCTGACTCGATAAGGGAATGAGATGAGAGAGATTCGCATGTACAAAAACAGCTACGGTGGGAGGGCCAGCTTTGAACGTGCTACTTTTCGTTGACAGTAACAGCTTGTTAGTGGGACCTCTTCAAGCTGCTTTAATCTTTAGAAAATATGACCAAAAGGAGCAAACCGGACGATTAGTTTAAAGTCTCAAATTACCATTCACTGACTTCACATAGTAGCATTGCAAAGAAGAAAATTGAAGTGAAAGTAGTTAAGCTCTATGCTCATTCATGTGCAGTGTAGTGTAGTATCTAGGTAGATTATGTGTAACATCGTAGTCTAAACGCCAGCCAATGCCAAGTATTAAACCCATAATTCTAAGGAGGGAAAGAATAAGAATGTCCGCTATCCAAAAGCCTCATATGCATCTCATAAATCGTAGAGTTGTGCCGTTTACTTCTTGAGACCGCAGTCAGAAGGGTTGGCGTGGTAGACCTGGGCGTTGATGCGGCCGAGGCTGACAGCCTGGCCGTTTGTGAGGGCGTTCATGGCATCGAGTCCAATGTTGAAGCCAGAAGCAGCGTGGTCGATAGCGAGGACGTTGATCTTCTTGCCCTTGTACTCGAGGCGGTAGCAGCCACCACAGTTGGCGGAGTTCCAGCCCTCGATGATGTTGACACCACCGACGTACTTGGTAGGGATGTTGCCCTGAGTCTTCCAGCCATACTTGGTGATGAGACCGTTCTTGCCATCGGAGCAAGAGACAGCAGTCATGGGGCGGGACTTGTCATCGTAGCCAGTGTCGTAGGAGACTGGAATAATTGTTAGTGAGTGAAGACATATTAGAGAATAGTGCGAATAGACTCACCAGTGGTGGCCGAGACGGCGGAGGTAAGAGCAAGAGCAGAGAGGATACCAGACAGCTTCATGTTGATGGTTGTTGTTGGGTAGTTTGTGTGTAAGTGAAGAGGAAAGTAGTGGTGGTGTTGAGGAGTGTTTGGCTGGAAGCTTGAAGAGGATGAGAGTGGTTGATTGTTGTTGAGAGTGATAATACAAGAAAAGAATAGGAATCTGGACGAGACTGAGGGCTCTTCTTATACTTGAGTTCTCACAACGATCTCTAAGAAATCGAACGAACGAACCATGCATCTAACGTTACCCATCATGGCCCTCGGGTGATCAGCCTCTGCACAGCCAAATCGAGAACACCACCGGGAAGGCTGGAGGCTGGACAAGCCTAGATTGGCCCCATATAGCGTCATAGCTGGCATTGAATAGCAGATGGACTATCACAACCCGGCCGAGAAGCTACCCAAGCAGCCAAGCTCCCTTCGTATTGACCGTCTCTCTCCAGGCGCCATCGCTGCCAAAATTAGCTTTAGCAACGGATGCCAGAGCAAGGCTAGGCCACGCCGTATGCTATTTCGAGGAGCGGATACAGAACCTAGAGCCTAAAGGTAGGACACGGCGTGCGGAAAGGTTGCTCGCATTACAGTTGATCATAGACAGGCCCAGAACCTAAGATCCAGAATATTTCCCGTCGCACAGGGGGGTTAGGGGTTGATTTCTGCCGGTCATGGTCCCCATTTTGGGGCATTGTGGGGTAACGTTAGGTTGTTTTTGGGCTTTGGTGAGGAATATCTCGTATTCTTGAGCTCAGCTTGAAGCTAGTGTCGTCCTGTGAACAGCACGACGTAACGTAGCTCCAGCGCATTGAAGAGGCTCAGGCTCACCAAGATCTGTAATATGTATCATAGTAAGGCTACACTGAGCATAACCTTATTGCGGAATCGCCGCTTATAGCTCTAGCCTTACTTTGGTAATACTTTACTGTTGAAGCTTCATCAATGTTGAATAATTAGTCTCATGGATTAGAATATCACCTCGTTCGATCAACGTGCCGAGCCGGTGATCCCATGACCTCACCGCCGAATAGTTGCATTGTCTAGGTATTCACGACTAGTCACGTCCTTTCAACAAGCATGACTGATCTCAAGGGTCCTGCCTGTCTATCTCAGACTAGTCTCGCTCGTATTCTTCCCTGCGTCCAAAGAAGAATTAATTGACAGTATGGTCTGAGCTATTGACGTTGTATTGCATCCTGAAAGACAACAAAAACACCAGGCCAAGAACATCGGATTGTGGATCGATAAAAAACTCCGCAAATGGGAGTTTTAGCAACATGGATGATCCAAAGGGGCATCCAGAGAACACGAGAATTTGAACGTCATGGGCTCAGCGATCTTCCTGGACAAAAAGACATCAAGGATCCATTGTTCAAGTGCCGGAATTTCCGACACTGGTGCAGCTACGAGACGGATCCAGGATCTGGTCCTGTTCTGCTTGTGCCCGAAAAGTGAATCCGACGTGAGAACCCGTGATGCACTATTAACATTGACATCATGGTGGTGAGATGCTAATTGAGGTCCTGTGCTATTTTGGGATCTGATATGGAGCTTGGATGTTCTGGAAGCCTCTGAGTAGTGGGCTTTCGGCATAGCCGGTTGGGCTGGGGTCGCACGGCTGGTCACTTGTTTACGGAAAACACCATCGAAATGCTAAAGGCTGGGAATGTGTCATTTATCGATAGCTCTATGAGACAACTGATCTCCAAATACTCATAGTGCCTATAACTTCAGTTAGAATGTCAGATCATGGGAAATAAATCGCCCGGAGACGGGATCATAAAATTGACTTATTAACAGGGTATGCCAGTTTGCACAGCAGTGGCCTTACTAAAACCAAGTAATGCATACACGGATTTCTACAATCTTCAAGATTTCTCTACTAAGCAAACTGAGGCCCACAAACATACAGGTCAAAAACAATGCGTTGGGCAGAGACAACGGTGCAACATCGTATCCGTTAACGTCAGATATAGAGGATCAAGCTGAGCCTCATAAAGGAAGTCAGGGATTAGAAAGAGTGGCTCTTCTCGTATCGAAAAACTCAGTCAAGGCAACAAACATATTCCTTATGCATAATGGCTCAGATAAGATTATCACCATCAGACTTATAACCCGATGGCCCGATGCAAACCACTCCGATATCCCAGCGCAGCTCAGACCATTCAATGTCCATATTTAGCAATCTGAATCCCTTCAGCAAACTCCCTTATCGACCAATAGATAACCAGCCTCTCGATAGATGAATCCAACCCCGCCGCAACAGTTCTGTCTGAACTGAAGAGCCAGACTATTTTACCCCGCCAAATGCCATTCACTCTGCTGATGTTGAAGCAAATTTTCAGTACTAAGTTAATAGGGCGCCCAAACCGCATGTATTTTTGCTCATGTGGTGGAGAGCTCCGTCATCGGCGAGATTTTGACCATCATGTCAGTCACAATAATAGACAATTCCACTATCGGCGAGGCTTCCTCTGATGTGACATTTCATTCTTGAATCTTCAATTTGAATTCCTCTGTCGTGAGAAGTCAGAAAAGGGCGTTGGAGTTGTACTAGCCCCGATTTGCTTTGCGCCGTTAGACCCTCTCCTTGCTATCTTGTCTCAAATCTTTCCTCCAAGTAACAAGCTCCAGTTCCGAACTTCGGCATACACCACAGCAACAAGCAGCAGCAGCAGCAGCAGCAGTCATGGAATCATTCATCATCAAGACTCCCAGCTCCAGCGCAAACATCGGCCCTGGCTTTGATGTCATTGGCCTTGCTCTGTCCGTCTACCTTGAGCTTCACGTAACCATCGATCGGTCAAAGACAAAGTCCGAGCACCCGCTCAACTGCAAGATCACATACGAGGGAGAGGGCGAGGATGAGATTAGCCTTGACCCCCAGGTCAACCTTATCACACGTGTAGCGCTCTATGTCCTGCGCTGCAACGACCAGAGGGCGTTCCCCGTTGAGACCCACGTGCATGTCAAGAACCCTATTCCTCTAGGTCGTGGCCTTGGTAGCTCAGGTGCCGCTGTTGTTGCTGGCGTTGCTCTGGGCAAGGAAGTTGGAGGATTGAAGCATCTCGACAATGACCGACTATTTGACTACTGTCTCATGATTGGTAAAATTAACCCTCCGATCGACTGACTCAATTACACGCTAACCGCAATCCCAGAGAGACATCCTGACAATGTCGGAGCTGCCCTCTACGGAGGTTTTGTCGGAACATATCTGAAGCCCTTGACTCCCGAAGACGTTGCCCGAACCGAAATTCCGCTTAGTGAAGTTCTACCTGCGCCAGCCGGAGGTGAGGACACGGGCAAGAAGCCACCGAACCCTCCCTACGGAATTGGTCACCATATCAAGTTCCCATGGGCCAAGGAGATCAAAGCTGTTGCTATTATCCCTGACTTCCAGGTTGCTACACATGCTGCACGAGGAGTGCTACCTGCGAACTACACCCGTCCCGATGTGGTATGCCAAACCCCAAATGTCTAGTTATGATGAAGCTAATCCACGGCCTTAGGTCTTCAACCTGCAGAGAATTGCCCTTCTGCCCGTCGCCCTGGGCCAGTCCCCTCCCGATCCCGAGCTCATCCATCTCGCCATGCAAGATAAGATTCATCAACCCTACCGCCAGACTCTCATCCCCGGTCTGACCGAGATCGTCGAAACGATGTCTCCCAAGACCGACCAAGGCTTCCTCGGTGTCTGTCTATCTGGCGCTGGTCCTACCATTCTGGCTCTCGCTACGCACAACTTTGAGGCTATCGCCGCTAAGATTATCGCCAAGCTGCGAGAACACAACGAGAAGAAGGATCTACCGTGCCAATGGATGGTGCTTGAACCCGCGGAGGGTACCCATGTCATTCGCTCATGAGTATGAAAGTGAAAACAAATACCATGAGAGGAATCAAGATGGCCTCGCGATTAAAATCGTGGCTGGGACTGCATAGACATGTGCATCACGTCCGTAAACGGAATTATGTTTGGCTGGCAAACTTCTGAGGAACGAGGATAGAGGGTCACGCCCATGCATGGAGTATGTGAGAACGATTCAATGAGGATAACGCAATAAAAGGGAAATTTAGATACAGAATTTAATTCGATTTATGAAAATGGTAGGCGGGCTAGATATATTGTGTATGTGATGTCTTGAACCAGACCACATAATTCGCGTCGTGGTTATTCTGAAGTTCCACATAGGTAGGACTGGATGTCATCATGGGATATATATTTAGTTTCGGAGCAAACTTAAAAGTCTTTCAAACATAAGGGCCCGCTATGCCAGCATTCCATTCTCTGAAGAAAGGAACCATCAGCCGAATATCTCGTGCGGCTATAGGTTAGTTCCGCTTCGAAGCCATTTCCGTTACAGTCGGGCATGCTGCTGTATCAAGGTACTAAGTTACATACTAGCAGCTCAATACTGGGGAGCTGAACACCAATATTCAATTGAGGTGACAGGAATTTCGATTTGATTCATATACACCCTGAACTCTGTTTGATGCGATGTTCAGAAGCCAGTATGGGTGAGTTGGCTTCTTCTCTATGTACAACCGTCTATTAGCTAGCACACATCGATTCACAGCTACTTCATGATTCTATTCTGTCAACCGAACCGGAAACTAGACCGTTGTTTTCCAAATTGAGGGGAAGGTTTCCACCGATCTCGGCGGGTATTACCATCGTTTTGTCTCGATAGGCCGAACCGTTGCCTTTCCCCAACTCCAAGACTATAGTTTCGCTGTAACATACCCCGAAGAACCGAGATTTGGCTTGCATGACGGCAAATGCGTGCTTATAATAAATAATGTCCTCAGTGAACCCCTCACGAGTTTATAATCCCTCTGTACTTCTCAATTCATTTGTGACATAGACATAGAAATCACTGCCGAAAATGTCTGCCCCTCCGCCCAAGGGTATCTACGTGCCCGTTCCCACGTTCTTCGCTTCCAAGAAGACTGCCAACTACAACGCTATCACCCCACCCATCGATGTTGAAACACAGGTCGCTCATTCTATCTACCTAGCCAAGAATGGAATCAAGGGTCTAGTCGTCCTCGGTAGCACAGGCGAAGCAGTTCATATTCACCCTAGAGATCGCCACGCCATTCTCAGTGGCATCAAGGCTGGTCTTGAGAAGGAGGGTTTCAAGGATTATCCAATCATTGCGGGCACTGCGACAAACAGCGTCGAAGAGACTGTTGAACAACTCAAGGATGCTCAAAAGTCGGGTTCCCAATGGGGATTGTGTCTCGTTCCTGGATACAATGCTGGTGCAGTTACACAAGAGGGTATCATCCAATGGTTCACTGCTGTTGCTGACCAAAGTCCCATTCCTGTCATGATGTAAGTCGTCTCGACTCAATCATACCAAGACCCCGGACTAACCAGATTGCTCAGCTACCATTACCCCGGAGTCTCGAACAACGTCAAAGTTGCACCTTCGACATATGCAACACTTGCGAAGCACCGCAACATTGTCGGTTGCAAGCTCTCTCATGGCGATGTCTCCGTAGCCGCGCAGGTTGCTTCCAACCCATCCATCGATCACACCCACTTCCACTGCTTCACAGGCCTCGGTCAACAGCTCCTACCTGTTATCTCAGTTGGCTTTGCTGGCGCTATTGATGGTTCAGCGGGTTTCTTCCCCAAGTCACTGGTGCGACTCTTTGAGCTGTCGTCCAAGACCCAGCCTACAGATGCTGAGATCCAGGAGCGAAGACTGCTACAGTTCAAGGTTAGCTCGATGGAGGAGCTTGTGGTCAAGTTTGGTACTGTTGGTATCAAGGATGCTATTAGCAGACTGAGAGGCTTTGGGGATACAGACGGTAGGAGGTTGCCGCTCGTGGGTGGTATTCCCGGTGGTGATGCTGAGTGGGCGAAGTGGAGGGGAGTCATTGATGCAGTTGATGAGGTTGAGAAGTCGCTATAAGCACTTAAAAGTATAGAATAAAGAAGAGCATAAAATTCAAATATGAGGATCAGAATCGGTGGACCAACCAACTTTAGAAGTGTGTGATCTTACACCATCATCTCGTTCATAGCATCTAATTCACAGGTTCGCAGGCCAACTCCATAGACCCAAGTTTGTGCCTGAGCTCTTATCAAATAACCGGGCGAATGGTTTAGTGGTATAATACTCCCTTAGCATAATTCGACCGAATAATCTGGGAGTGGTCCAGGGTTCGATTCCCTGTTCGTCCATTGAAGGTGGTTAGATTCCACCATATATCCTCTTTTTGCAATTCGAGCCACACTGATCTTTTTGTCCGTATAACCTTAGAGTTACCTGTTGTGATGCTATGCAAGACGTGTGCTTCTTAGTGTGCGGTAAGCTGACGTGTGATAAATGGATAAAGTCGCAGTTATATTCTCTAACTACCTTATCTCGCAGTATCTTGCATGTTGAAGGCTCACCGAGTCAGAATGCAACGTTGTAAGGAAGCCAGCATAAATCTAACGAGACCTCCTTGCTCTAATGCTCTTATGCCCCCTTTCTCTGCCTGTTGTTTTCTAGTAGGATATGATTCTATTTGTCGTTGATTTTCCCGACATTGTCATCGCTTACACAACTCGGCCGAGTCGCGTTCCCACCAAAATTCCGTGCCTCGGCTCCTTCACCACCTAATCGATAGTGGCATATCGCAAGAGAGCTTTGAACTTTTCAAGGGGCAACTAACTTCAGGGCCTTGGACACTTACTACCTTACCTACGGCATCCTCGGCGTTCGTCACAGGCTTCCTTGATTGGCAAGTCTCTGTCCCACGAGATTGCGCGGGTTTTAATTAACCGCAATCGGCTGAGATAAATACCGGGTGAATCCCACCTTTCATCCCTCAGGGTTTTCGCAAACACCATAATTGCTCATCATGGCTGGCGCTAATAAGAAAATGTTTGGGCTTTCCCATGTGGTGCCTGTCATCATGCCTCTCGCTCTAGGCTCTGCTGGATATGCTGCCTATCGGGTCAATTGGGGTCCTCTGATCAAGGCTTTCCTTACAGGACCTGGCCGGACTTCGCGTATCCTGTTGCTGCTGTTTGTTGTGTTCAACTGGAAGAGCATGCCCTTTGCTTGGACTGTAAGTCTCGATGGTCTCTTCTGGCTTCAGTATAATACCCTGACACTCTGTAGTACCGAGTCTTCTACGTGATCTTCTACCATACCTTCTGGCGCAAATCGCCAAATCTTGGACCCGAAGCCCTCTTCAAACCCATGATCTCTACCACCCACGCCCCTCTTCTCGAGATTGACTACAACTTACACAAGTCTAATTCGACCTATTTCGCCGATCTCGACGTCTCACGATCTCACCTTGTTACATATCTCTGCCGCGCATCCTATATTACACTCGCCCAAAACACCAAGACGAAGATCGTCCTAGACCCCAAGACCGATAAGCCTATCAAGGGTCAGATGAGCATCATACTCGGTGCTGTCGAGTGCAGCTTCAAGCGCGAGATCCCTGCCTATAAAAGTTTCGAGATGTGGAGTCGCATTCTCTGCTGGGACCGCAAGTGGTTGTACATCGTGACACACTATATCCCCAAGGGAGCTGCTAAGCCAACATCATGGCTCGACCCCACGTTCAATAAGGTTTCTGCGCGAGGCCCTCAAGATGCTGCTGGCGGATGGGAGAAGAAGATTTATGCTACGGCTATCAGCAAGTATGTTTTCAAGCTGGGTCGCTTCACTGTGAACCCAGCTATCATGCTTGGCGGCGCCTCTGGTCTCCTACCTGAGCGACCTGGAGGCTGGACAACTGGTGAACAGCAACTCGGCGATCTTTCTGCTGATGTCTCAGATGTGGACTTGGATGTCCCTGGAGAATGGGATTGGCGACGTGTTGAGGCGCAGCGACGTAAGGGTATGGAGTACGCAAAGCACTTCCAGGAGCTCGATAACTTGCATGACTTGTTTGATGGAGGCAATGAAGGCGCTCTTGGCAAGTTCACACCCTAAATCAAGCGAGACAGAATGTGTCAGGCCAGACAAAGTTGGATAAATAGAACTAGAACATATACGTGGGCAGCTACCCGTCCTTAGATACCGGCGTTATATAGACGGATCGTCAGAGCTAGAAGGAAATCAGGGTAGTATCTCGAGTGCTGCATCGGTAGGCACCTTTAATGAATATATGACGCTTGAAGACAGCATCGAAGGCTACCAAGACGTAAACGAGAAGATCTTGAAAATATCTCCCCGATCGTTATCCCAGCCTAGATCAAGTTCAATATCACATCAAAAGATCAACAGTCAAAGTTGCAGCTACTATCTATCTTGGCATCGACACCCGTCCCCTAAACGAGAAGCTTGAAGTTTTTCAGTTGACATAATTTGGTGGTC
Source organism: Fusarium sp. NRRL 25184 (assembly GCA_013755755.1). Taxonomy (NCBI): domain Eukaryota; kingdom Fungi; phylum Ascomycota; class Sordariomycetes; order Hypocreales; family Nectriaceae; genus Fusarium; species Fusarium sp. NRRL 25184. The sequence continues at coordinate 15,111 of JABSSZ010000369.1, forward strand.
CACAACGTCAGGTTTTCTGACTCGGTGCTTGACTCTATGTTTGGTCATCATCACAAAAACTTCAACCCATCTCATCCAGGTTCAGGTCTCTCCCAAAGAGGGGAACTTCCAGTGAAGTTTAGAGTGTAAAAAAGGAAAAGACCGTCACCCAAAGGTCAACGGGATACCGGCCCCTCGCATCAAGAATGAGCCCCATCGAGTAACCCAGCTTTCGCCGAGCAATCGCATACCTATCAATCTCGACAACAAATCCTCTGCGACCCGATACCACACGCGCGAACACCAAGCGTCTACCAACCATCAACCTGCCAGACGACTCGTCTATCTCGAAACCAACCAATCTCTCGGCAGCGGACTCATATCTTCATCCAAGGGGACCGAGAGCGGCAGAGACCGTGATTCAGAGCCTTTAACAAACTGATGTAGCGGAGGGCAGGGCCGGTGCAGGACGCGGGCCTGGGTGTAGAAGTCAGCCGCTGTGCTTCTATGGCGGCGCGTTTCCGCAAGCTCCGTCGAAACGAAGATGTCCGGGGACTTTCTCCCAAAGCTAGAAAGAATGCGAGACGCTGCGATAAATCGCAATGTCTCTGTTTGTAAGCTTCGAATAGCGATTTTTTGAGCGAGGGGCGCGGATGAAGAGAAGAAAGAAGAAAGAGAATTGTATCCAGCTCAAGTTGAATTTTTATGCACAAAATGGGGCTGAAGTGTGGCGCTATGGATCAAAGCTCCCAGATGTGGCTGTACCTTAGCTTGCTGCCTTTTTTTTGTCTGACGCGGGTTGGCCAATCCGAACTTCGCGTTGTGAAGGCTGGGTCGCTGCCTTCGTGCCTGTTTATTCATTCTCAGTACAAAGCTCGCGGCGCAACCAGTTTCAACAGTGCAAACATCAATTCTCTAAAGATCCTATCCGAAATTAGTCGCTCAGCCAGTGGGAAGCTTCGCTCATAAGCCACTTATTTTGAGTCTCAGAAGTGGTATCCTTAAGGCAAAAAGACAGAAAAAGCGCCACCGACTGGCTTTCAACTTGTCTCCTTCAACACACCGCAACCATGTCGACCCTTTTTGGCGGTGCCTCGTCCGCAGCGACGACAAGCAACACTGTCGGCGATCTCAAGCAAGACGTCGCGCTCTCCGACCCACCTACCGATACCATCTCCGATCTTTCCTTCTCCCCTGCGCCAAACGGACCTGACTTCCTCGCCATCTCCAGTTGGGATAACAAGGTCCGCATTTACGAGATTGCCGCCAATGGCCAGAGTCAGGGCCGACACGCCTACGAACACAGCCAACCTGTGTTGAACTGTGACTTTTCCAAGGTACGAAGATATCATGATCGAGCGAAACGGAATAGCAACTAACTGGGTTTCTAGGATGGAACAAAAGTCGCCTCTGCCGGCGCCGACAAGAACGTCAAGGTCTGCGATCTTGCCTCCCAGCAGGACGTCGTTATCGGCACACACGACCAGCCAGTGCGAACATGTCGATTCTTCCTGAACGATGGCAACCCCATGGTGGTTTCGGGCTCGTGGGATAAGACGATCAAGTACTGGGATCTTAGACAACAGGGACCTGCGGCAACCGTACAATGCCAGGAGCGAGTTTATACGATGGACGTCCGCGATAATCTTTGCGTTGTCGGCACCGCCGATCGATACATCAATGTTATTGATCTCAAGAACCCTACCAAATTCTATAAAACCCTGCAGAGCCCTCTCAAGTGGCAGACCAGGGTGGTTAGTTGCTTTACGGACTCTGCTGGTTTTGCTATCGGTAGTATCGAGGGTCGTTGCGCTATCCAATACGTCGAAGACAAGGACTCCAGGTAAGAAGCCCCTCGAATACGCATCTCTTGACCGGCTTAGACTAACGCATTGCAGCTCCAACTTCTCTTTCAAGTGTCATCGCGACCCCCCAGCCAACAGCGTCACCAATGTCTACGCCGTTAATGATATTTCTTTCCATCCCGTTCATGGCACATTCAGCACTGCTGGTTCCGATGGAACATTCCACTTCTGGGACAAGGACGCCAAACACCGTCTCAAGGGCTACCCTAACGTTGGTGGCAGCATCACTTCCACAACCTTCAACAAGAACGGTTCCATCTTCGCCTATGCTGTAGGCTACGACTGGGCCAAGGGCTACCAGCACAACACTCAGAACTACCCTATCAAGGTGATGCTGCACCCTGTCAACCAGGACGAGTGCAAGCCCAGACCATCGCTCAAGAAGCGATAAATAATCACACGAATATCAAAAGGACGGGCATAGGGAAGGGACTGGATTTCGTTGGTTGATTAATAGTTAGCTGCGTTCTTGCGATTATGTACTGTACCACAATTGGTGAAGACTCAAAGATTGATAGGAAAGGGCCGAAAAGGATGGAACGATGAGTTTGGACCAAAAAGAACAAGGTAATGCAGGTAGTGGTGTTTTACGAGAGATGATACCATAGATGCAATAAAACATCAACACAAACCTGGCATAGTATCCAATGGCATTCAACTTCACACATGTAATCATATGGTAACGCAGGGAGATGAGTCAGTGGGCTCGTGGACGAATGCGTCGATGATCTGATAGTCATTATTCACAGTTATAAAGCTTGAGTTGCAAGGTTAACAAAGGATCGGTATTGATTCCAGTCTGCCACTTGGGCTTTCACTTTATCATTGTGTATCGTTGTATAAAAAAAAGATGGTTCTTAGCCACGGGAGCCTCTTGTAACGGGCTATTAATTGATGCAACCGCACCTTGCTTCGCATAAACAGATTAAAACGCTTAATAGATCATCAGCTCTCTTTATGAGTAGCTGGCATAACTAGACTCCGCCATATCGTCTCATTCGTGTTTTCACTTGATTTTTAATTTTTGCTGAGCGTACGTCCAGGAAGAATATCCTGGATCATTCCGCCAAAGACGTCTCTGAGAAAGGTACTTCGATCAGAGTCATCTGCCTTAGTTTCCTGGGCAGGCTGCTCATGAACAAACTTGACGTCGATGCTGTCCATGTTCACAGCATCCATGGTAGCCATGGGAGCACCGGGAACGACGACATCGGGGTCAACAGCGAAGATGACGGGCCGCTTGCTATACAAGTCGGCGGCATCGGACATTGAGCTGTGGTAGGCGCCATAGTTGTCAGGGAGAAGAGGCATACGAGGGAGAGGCTCGTCGAAGTTGGGGGTAGCGTGAATCTTAGGTAAGACTGTACTGTCGACGTGATTGACAGGAGCACGAGAAGGTGTTGAAGAATGGAAGCTCTGCATCAGTGGCCTTCGGCGACCAGAAAGAGATGGCTGAGGAGTAGGGCGGTGGGTCGTCTTTAGACCACGGGACTGGAAGCATTGTTAGTACCAGGGCTGCAATGACTAACAGGAAGAGTAGAAACTCACCTCAGAGTGCTGGGACTGCTCTGAAGACGCTCCAAGGAGCTCGGCATACTTGGGCATGAGAGCGATACCGGCATGGCGCTGAGACTCGGCCAGAGAGCGAGTGAGCTTTGAGACGGGAGCGGTGATTCTAGGCATTGTGATAGAGTTGTATGTGACAAAAGACAAAGGTTTGTTGTGGTGGCAGCAAGGTGTTGGCGGTGTCCAGCTACTTATACGTTTGGCGTAGTAGGTATGGATCTGATGGAGTGTGGTTGGTAAAGCAAGGCAAGGTAGTGTACGGATAGCGGTGACCAAGTCTAATCAGGCGATGAGAAGAGTGGAGGGTCCACGGATGCAATGGATAGATGATACAGGCAGGCACAGGTATAAGTGGAAGCAATTGGATGGTTCAATTGGAGGGAGGGAAGGAGGGTTTATGTATCCCAAGTGTGACTGAGACACCACCGCCAGGTAAGATAAGCTAGAGGAGGGGGAAGGCGGGAGGGAGCTTCCTGGTAGCTTGAGCTCAAGGTGAAGCAAGCGCGGATGCTTGTCCGGAAGGCCCGTGTGATCTGGGGATGGAATGCGCAACAGCAACAGAAACAGCAACGGGGTTGAGGAAAGACTCACTCACAGCCTCCACATCCTTGGAAGGTACGGTACCGATCCCGCCCTGTTAGCTCACCTTGTTTTAGCGACTACAGCGTTGATCCCGCTAAAGGTAATGGAGTGTGGAGAGCAGGTATGTACATACAGTCGGAAGCTGATGTTGCTTCTGATAGAACCAAAGCAGAAGGAAGGGCTGTGTCAAACAAGTGCCACCCTGCATTCTACCGATTGATGCTTTCAAACGGCTATCCTCGCTGCGAAACATCACGTATCAGAAACCTCTAAATATATCTCTTTCGCTTCGTTGTAAACAAACGAATGAATAGCATCAGCACCAAAATCAGCAAGGATACGAAGCAATGACCATACCATAATATCATGGCGACGAAATACCGAATGCCGCCCGGTGCAAACAAGGTACCTCATGCAGGTGGCACATCATTAAACACACGCATGGTTGCTAATAAATACATGTTGAGATCCAATCAACTGCCTTGAAATAACACAGGCTACTACAGTACAGTGCTTAGCATTCACCGTACGGGCCAGCTCACAGGGAAGGGTATCACGGCGTTACTGATTCCTCATCAAACTTCTATGCTGAGAAATTGGGTTCATGGTCCACCCCCGGGCTGGAAAGGAGGCAACTATGGGGCTTCTCCAAGTCGATTTCCAGCTCGATCACTTGTTTTACCGAACCATAGCTTGCTTGAGCCGTCAAAGTCCGAAAACATTAAGAGAGCAGAGTTGAGGTTGAGGCAACCAGTTAGAGGTGCCAATCACAAAACTACCCTGTGCCTGGCTCAGTGTTCTGATATCACAAACCTCCAGAGATAACAGTATCAGATCAGAGGAACAGTGGCGTCAACTTACGACAACTTTAGATACTGTGTGCAATGCATATCAATGCTATGCAAAGAGTGTCGCAATGTGCCGCCGGAAGAATCGACATGGCACCATCCTCGTACTCTCCAAAACCATCACTACAACGAAACAGATGCGTGAGTGGAACTCGTTGAGCTTGAAGCTTTAGGTGAGACAAGGGTTTACAGTACAAACAGAACAACGCCGCCTTATTAGCACCCCCTGTCTTACACTCAACCTTTTGCCTATGTACAACCAACAAATGCCAATGGCCACTGACGAGTCTCGGCAGGGGACTCTGATCTGACGCACGTGGATTGTGCCTGTCGCTCTTGAGATCGCCATTCTCTGAACCAATTGTTGGTCTAGCATTAACAGGGCGGTCAGAGGCCAACTGTACTGGATACACTGTTTTGAAGACACCTCTTACATAGTTACCTGTCGATCACTCTGCTGTTAAGTTCGGAACCCGATTACGCAAGACCTAGTCTAGTCAATCTGGCTGAGATATCATTACGACCTCTTGAAATGAAGCGAGCCACTGACTTCTTTCCGCCTCGCGTTTCTGACTACATACGTATAGATCACGCCAATGTGCAGCTTAAAGCGGCATGGTAGCGATTAGTGTATGTATGGCAGCGCGGCACTGAGCAAGGGTTGAAGAGCGGGAGAGGGACCCGTGACACCCCCAAAGCTGTCAGTGAACAGGGAGTCAAACGTCTCATGGTCCACTTCTAGAAACCCGCCAACTCGGTCGGTTGCTTGAAAGTCGGAAGTCCCCCTTGGGCCGGGGAGACAGAGCGGACTCCGTAAACAGATGGTCCTGTTTCCTACACCTCGCTCGATTGGGCTTTCTGCCGGCAATTACTTGATCCCTTTCTTGCGAATTGAGATTTTGAATTGCCTCGGCTCAGAGTACGGAAACCCTCCGACGTCAGAGATTCGGCATTCAATGTTATCAGATGAAAGATCTGGAAGTCACGAGAACTGATCAGGGCCAAGACCAAGCACAGTCGAGACCAAGACTGGATCTTGCTCCTGGGTCCTGGGCTGACCCGTGCGTAACTGAAGACCGTGTGAATATTGGGATTCGCGCGCGTCCGAGATTGTTGAGCTGCGCTGGCGGCTGATTTCAGTTGCACAGTTCGGATTCCAGAAGGAATTCTCTAGCCAAATTCAAACGAGACAGAGTTAGAACCTAGACCATAGGGGCTTAAACCAGGGGGCGATTGCTATTGTTGGAATTACAGCGGCGCCGGTCAACAAAAATTGTTGAACGGGGCCTGCCTTCAAAGCTTCCTCACCTTGTCCTCACCGTAAGAGCTAGGGCCCCTAGTTCATCATGGATGGCTGTGACCTTGACACCGCCATGTGCTTGACCAAAAACAGCGATCGGATTTCCTCCCGTTCTGCAAGATAACGATTACGAGTTGATTCAGGGGCTGATACCAGGAGGTCATGACGACGCTCAACAAAAATAGACACAGTATCATATCTTGAACAGAAACAAGATCTGCCAATCAATCTGTGGCTGTTTGTCTATCATGATGCACCTTTGTGTTATCTTGAAACTTTGTCTTTGGTTGTCAATGTCAGGAACTGGTTATGAACCCAAATATGAGATAACAACTAGAGGTTGCCGGGATACGATATCGATCTCTCGACGTCGAACAGCTACGGAGCTGCAGTCTATCATTTCCTGAGCATCGGAACCTGAAAGCGAACCGGGCTTATCTTGTGTTGATGGAGGTCATTGGTGCACCTAATTGCAGGCTACAGCCCATGATTGCTTCGTTAGAGACTGTAACGACCATGAACTTATTGCCGTCAATGACCATGGCATGCCGACATAGGACATTCATCGGACATATGGCAGCTCTCTTGATCTCGGTACGTAGTCACTGAAGTCCAGGACCTCGGCTTCTAGCCGAAGGTCTAGGAAGAACAGTTCAAGAAGAACATGACGGACATAATGTCCGATTCGGAAGATAAATTACGGAAGAGTCATATCTGATGCTCATGGGCTGTGGTATGATGGCATTGGACCCCACAGGGTATGATGAAAGTATCCGAGGTTCGATCAAGACGTGGCAGTTTGGGCTACCCATGGTCGGATTGCTTGATTATATTCAAACTTTGTGCCTTGCATCTGCTTTGCATACGCGAAACTCTCGCTACAAATCTTATGAAAACGACAAGAACTACAACCTTGAAGTGAAGAGATAATGCTGTTAGTTCCATCGGACTGTTGACTCCGGTTCCTGATTATATGCAGGATCTGTGATTCTACATTTTCTTCTCCAATCGAAGCTACAGACCAGATCGTCAATGGCGTCACTGAAGAACCCCAAAAATGCCCCGCCATCGTCAGGTACAGCATCTAAATTTGGACATCGACGACTCATGATATGCGCCTTTTTGTTTACAAGAGTAGAAAAATATGACTTCTAAGTAGAAGAAACATCATAGAATCTGTTACTTGACCCTTTCACTGAAAACCAGTGTCTTTTTCGGTTTCCCAAGGAGAATAGACTGTTGCTTATCAATTTTCGATTCTGCTATTACCCCTCCCCCGCTTCAACTAACTCTTGCGATATCGCTTGGAAATAGTTACACAACAACAGACCTTCCCAGGACAAATCTTCAGGTATCGCAAGATGGCAGACTCAGAGTCCCGGAAACGAGCTGTCGACTCGCCTAAAGGTAAAGAGGCTAAACCATGCGTAGCACAAGTTCTGTTCTAACTTACAATCCCAGTCTGGACGAGTCTTATCACGAACCTGGATTACTTGCCCGGTCTTCTCACCCTCGAGCATTCTCTTCGCGCCACCAAATCTCGGTACCCTCTTGTGGCACTATATACCGATTCATTCCCACCTGAAGGTCACACAGCTCTCCGTGCTCGTGGCATTGCCGTTCAGCACATTCCATACTTACTACCAACCAAAGGCAAGGATTACTCCAATGACCCACGGTTCTACGATTGTTGGAGCAAGCTGGCGCCTTTCTCTTTGACCGAATATGAGCGCGTCGTCCAGCTCGACTCGGACATGCTTGTTTTGCGCAACATGGACGAGCTGATGGATCTCGAGCTTGACCCTCCCTCTATTGCCGAGACTGGTGATAAGACCATAAGCAAGCGTGTGTTTGCAGCCGGTCATGCCTGTGTATGCAATCCCCTCAAGAAGCCTCACTACCCAAAGGACTGGATTTCTGAGAATTGCGCATTTACCTCACAACACTCGAATCCCGATGCCGCGCAAACTGAGGCTGCCGATCCGTCAGTCGGACCCTTGGGCTTTATGAACGGTGGTTTGCAGGTCGTCAATCCTTCTCAGGGCCTCTATGCGCAAATTTTGGCGCATATGGAGGCCGATGCCGCCAATATGGATTTTGCAGACCAGTCACTTCTCTCAGACTTATATCGTGAGCGATGGGTTCCTTTGCCGTACATTTATAACGCGCTTAAGACGCTACGATGGAAAGGAGTCCATGATGCTATCTGGAGGGATGAGAGCGTCAAGAACATTCACTATATCTTAAGTCCTAAACCTTGGGATGAGATTAATGAGGAGGGTGAGTGGAAGGGTAAGGAAGAGAGTCACAAGTGGTGGGTTGATGCGAACCGTGTCAGAAAACAGTTGGAGAAAGAGAAGGGAGTCCCTGATGATGGCTTTTAAGAGGTTTGGGGCAGTGATAGTATTATGAGCATGGCATTTGTGGCTAGGTGATAGTTCAAGCGAACGAGCTGAAGAATACACATGTGTTGAGTGCAGAATATAAACAAGAAGCTTTGGGCGATCCACTCTTTCATTCTGTTACAGGTTTCTATAGTATCAAATCCAGTCCCAACAATAGGAAACATCCCTGAGACAAAGAACCCTCCAAATAATAATCCAACTCCTAGCTAAATGTGAAATGAAAAATTAATCAACGCATGCATGTCCTCTCCAGGGTCTATGTTGTGCATCTAAATGCATGTCCTGTTTTTACTGATCTATCACAGACGAGGGCATGAAGAAACATGCCTCTTTCTTAAAGAACAAAATATCCCTTTGGTCCGAGCACCGTTATATGTAGAGTCGGTGGAAAAACACCGAGATGAAGATGGAAAGGACATGGGAGATCAGAGACGCCTGTGATACTCCAATGTGATTGGTATCTCAATATCATTGCGCCATAATATGTTACCCACACTCGTATCGTGTTCTAGATATGTTGAACGAGCCGACGAAGCGACTTAGTATCGTTTATATTTCTGGCAGTTTGTTAGTCAAGCTCGTTGACATGAACTCATATTGACTTACCTCCTCAATCCTTCGTCTGTTGTTGGGATCGATCGAGTTGGTGGCTCCCATTAGAGTCTGTCCGATTGCTCGAGTTACACCGACAGCAGGTCTGAAAATGATCGTTGGTGCTCGCTTTAGCACAGCTTTTGCGGCGCCAGTAGCTGAAGAGCTCTCCATGATCTCGCCAGGAACTGCGATGATGGCATCGCGCACGAGATTTACATCTCTGGCAAGAGATCGGTATCCGCCCCGAATGCCCGAGATGACGCCCGTAGGTTGATCTGCATAGAGAGAGATTTGTCTCTGTTCTTCAGGGTCCATGTCATCCTCATCCCAGCCCTCGTATGCTTGTTGGGGATCTGAAAGCATGCCCTCGGCACCTTGTAATGCGTATTGTGTACCAACAGCAAGCTTGGCACCCAGCTTAACCAGTTCGGTACCGGTCGTGCGAGCAAAGGCTGTGGCACCCTTCGATATACTGCGGATCACACGTCCATCCTTCTTGTATTCGCGAATAGGCACCTCAACGAGGTCTCTGAAACCGCTGCCCACATTGACAAGGGACCGAACAGGTGCCAGACCAGCTAGAATGCCAGGAAGTTGGTTTGCCTTGACATCAGGCATCCAGATATCGTTGAGGGTCTTACCAAGCTTCTCAAATCCCGAGATACCATAGATAATGACATGGCGCAGAACCATTCTCGCCTCTTCGAGAACGATGAAGTTCATGAATTCAGTGGTGTGTCCAGAACGGAGACCAGCATAGTCAACTCGTTTGGGCTTGAAATCAAGCTTTACTGCTACGTTGTTGACCTCAGCTCTCTGAAGGAAGGGCACATCACTTTTTGACGTGTGAACAGGCACTTGGTCATCCTTGAACTCGAAAAATCGGGTGATGAAATCAAGAGCATCTTGATCCACATGCAGCCTTAGAGGGAGTAAGGTCGCTCTTAGCACAATCTCAGACGCCTCGAGTGAGGGCTGTGGCTTGACGTTGAGCAGTTCAAGATGAACCATGCTAGTGCCCATTTCTCGCTCTCCCATATCCTGGTCATAGGTTGCAAACTTCTTCCATGTTGAGGTTGGGACGTGGTCGAAAATGTCCAGGTTGTCAATGCGGATATCTATGCTGTTGAGAGTTTCCCCTGAATTTGGTGGGAAAACAAACAAATCTGCATCGACACCTCGCAACTCAAAGGTGATCTTGTGATGCTTGCTGCGTTTGAGCTTGAGTCGCTTCGACTTTGGTTGACGAGCACGTGCTGTCCTGTTGGTAGCAGAAGTGAAAGCCGTGGTTGCAACCGATTCAGTCTCTGTTGCATTGTCGTTCAGGCCTTCATTGATAGCCCGAGACAATTCTTGGGGATCACGGTTTGCTGGGATGCCGATGTAAATAGAATTGAAGAGAAAGTCTCCGATGGCCTCTTCATCCTCTAGCTCTTCCTCATAGACCTGGACTTGACCAGCACGGGCTTGTCGTTCGTATGCTTTGGCTTCAACGTCCTGGACTGCCTTCGTTATGACATCTCGCGTGTGAACCCAGTCATAGCCGTCAAAAAGGTTCCATATAACATGGACATCTCGTACGGATACCTTGACAGGGCTGCGCTTCACCAAGTCGCTAGGCGCCCGATCGTAGCTGTTCTTCTTCGAATTCCAGAGCTTGGCTTTGCTGTCCTTTGAAGCGCCGCTACCATAGTAGTCTTCCTGGATCACAAGATCGTCAGAGTCAACTGTTTGCTGACTTGCTGAGCCAAACCCGGTCAGTAATACACCCTCGTTAGTGTCTTTCATCTGGGGCCCGGAGCGATGCGACCCATGTGAGATAATAGAGCTACTCGTGGCGTCGAAAAGCTCCTCGGCGACTGGCTCCTCGTCGTAAAATTGTGACTGAACTTGCAGCGGGCTGTCTGTGTTATAGTCGGCCTCCGAATCGCTCCCAGCCATCTCCTGGGCACCAGCAAAGTCTTGGTCAAAATCGTACTCTCCCTCGGGCCTACCGAAAGCTTCAGCTGAAATAGAAGCGAGCAGATCCTGCATAGGGACCACATCTGTAAGATACTTATTCTCCTTACTTGGTGGAGTTGGCGGTTTCAACGCATTGGCCAAAGAGATCAGAGTTTGTGTCGAATCAGCGCATGTTTCCAGAACAAGGAGGTCATCCTTGAGTTCAACACAAAGCTGCTTCTCCCCATCATCGAGTTCCTTTACATCGACTACAAGCTTGGCGGATGAGATGTAGCAAATGTCCACATATCCTCTGGCGCACATATCCGCTACCTGGCGAGATGTTGAAGATGAGGCGCGCGGTCTTTGGGTGACTGGAAGTTCGCTTGTTGCAACTTCGGCAATGTCGTTGATCAGCAAGATGGATGACTTATTGATGGTGAAGACAGCATTGGTCTCCACGTCTTTGGGCAACACGGCGACAAGATGAGCATCTGTGAGAGCGATCACCATCTTCGAGGGTTGGCCCAGCGGGTTAAGTCCCAAAAGGCAATCTCGGAAGCCAATATCCAGAGTCATCGGCTTCCCACCCTTGCTCTTCTCACCCGGAGAACCAGGCTGTCCAGTTAAAGCATGATGCGCGTGGTCACCAAGGTTTGCTACTGAGGCAGCAAGGCTGGCTTCGAAATCTTGGGGTGTGGCGTCTTCTCCAAGCTCGAGAATATCCATGATCGTAGGGACGCGGTACTCAATACACAGATCTTGCATCTTCAGCTTAATAACCGGCTCGATCTCGTCACCAATCATCCGTGCCATCAAGACTGGGCCACGAAGTGAGATTTCCTTGGCTCCATATGTTGCCGTGCTAACCAGCTCTTCTGATCCATTTCTCTTCACAGAAAGGTCGTGTATAGCTATTGCAACAAGTGAAGGGACTGTAATATGGCCTACGTGAAGATCTTTGATGTCCGCACCGAGGTGGCCAAGCTTGCCGCCAAAGTCTAGACTCAACGCAACCTTTTGAATCTTTGCTAATGTCAATAAGCCGGGCCGGTCATCTTCAGGCAAGTATTTTGCGACGGTAGAAAGCTTTGCAACTTCCTCACCAAGGTTCGGTAGAACTGAGAGCTGGGACATGTTTTGAACGCGAACATTTACACCATCGACTGAGAGTCTCAGTACGGAACCCTTCCTTCGTTGACGTAGCAAAGTATCAACCATGATCTCGTCGTTATCGCCATCGAATTGATGCTTTGAAGGGATGATTAGCTCTAGGAGTTTCTCGAGATCTGAATCGTTAGGGGTCGTCAGGAACTCGACTCGAACTGTGGTGATCTCGGTATTAATAGGAGGATCTGCTGTTGAGTTCTTCAAGTATGGCCCTGTTATTCGAACCATGCCGCACCCCAATCCTATGACCTCGTCACGGCTCACAGCCTTAATGGAACTAGTTTCAACCAGCATGCTGCAGTCTTTTCCGATGAGCTCCACATAAGAGCCTCCAATGCGCACGTTAATCTTATTTTGTGATGCCATGGATTTGTCATTCGGATCAACTGGAGTATCGAATCGAACCCCTCTAGGCTTTGGTGTAGGAGCAGCTGGTTTGGGTGTTGGTGCAGGACTCGAGGCCATCGAAGCACTCATGTTAAGGAAGCTGCTAAGGCCACCGAACCAGCTGAAAGTCTCGTCAAGCCGTCGGAGATCAAGTTGGAAAACGAGCGGTAGAGTCTGGACATCTATTTTGGTTTTGCCGCCTGATTGAAGGATTTCGATTCCAATATCAGAGCCTGCTGATAGAAATGTTTCCCTAACCGATGCACTCATGGGCTTGCCCTTGTCGAAGGATATGATGTCGCCATTTGCATACCCGAAGCGGAACTTCTGCAAGTCTATCTTGGTCAGAATGGCTGGCTGTGTCGCCAGTCTACCCTTAATGACTGGCGGTGTTGATATCTCAGTCTCGGAAATGGAAATAACCAAGTTTTGCAAGGTTGTGTTGAGCAGAACTTCCTGGTCGAAAAATGGCGATGGATCCAGATCCATATAACGCTCAGGTGTATCTGAGATCCCTCCCAAGCGATTAATAAAGTCGAGTTTGATCTCCTCCAATGTTATTTTGAGGTTGGGCATCTTCTTTGAACTAGTCTCCTGCTTTGTGCTCTCAACTGGGGGCGCTTTCTTGTCTTTCACAGCATCCAGCAGCTTCCCAACAACCATCGCTAGTAAGAAACCCAACGAGGCGTCGAATTTAAGATTTATTGGTGACAGGTTCACCTCTAGTGTTTCGTCAATTTTCGAAGCTCCTGATGCTACCTTGTTCTGTTGCATGGAAGCCCCGCCATGCATTGAAAATGCACCTGGAGCTTGAGGGTATGTAGACTGTCCCATTGACTGCGAAAGCTGAGCTACAGATTCTGGCGATGCAGGTTGAACATGCAGATGCTGGTGCTGTGATGGGACATATATCGAGATGGTTTTCAAATTTAGAATCTCCTTGACTAGACGCGTTGGTCCTTTGGGAGTAGCAGCACCTTCCTGTTGTCTGGTAGGCGTACTGGGATTCTCTGGGTCAGCATCAGTAAGACATGCCCTCGAAAACGCAGGCTCTGAAGATTCGCTATCTGAGGCATCGAGTGATATTGAGGGATCATCTTTCCGATACATCGAGTGTCTCAGGGTAGTGGATGGGGCTATGACATTCCCTGAAGGATCATCATCGTCGTCGTCATCTTCCCAAGCGCCGGGAATGAAAGGCTTCGACTCTTGTTCCAATGGTACAGTGACTGGAGCCTCTTGTAACTCTGGGCTCGGGGGCTTGACATCTGATATCTGAGGAGGAATCACTTCTGGCATGTCGGGCTTTGCATCTATGGCGGCTGGCCCAGTTTCTTCGTTGGCCACAGGTGTATGTGCCGTCGTAGGTGGAGTCACTGCCGCCTCGACTGGCTCAACAGGTTTAGCTGGCTCAGAGAGTTGTTCCACCTCTTCGGTCAAGTCATCTTGGGGTTTCGGCGAAGGTGTATTGCCATGAGAAGGAACTGGTGACAAAAAGGCCTCTGATTGAGCGTTAGTCTGTGAGAAAGCGCTCATGTACATGCTCTCTGCTTCTTCGTGTGTGTACATATGAGACTGTGCCAGGTCTTCAGCCGATCTCGCACCAAAGCTCTCACTTGAAGATGTTCGACGGAGGTGCTCGTTTGAAACGCCCCTCCTAGAAGCTTCCAAATCAACTTGTGTCACTGGCGTCTCGAGTGTAGGTGCAGATCTGGCTTCCCGTTCTGCGATCGTCCACTGAGGTCTCTTGTTCTCCAGCGCAGTTGAATGAGAGCCTTGTTCTCCAGGAAGAAAGGTTGAGTGAAATACAGGTTCGTCGTTGGGACTGTTACTGAAATCGTGATACATCGATGCCCGGGGGGTCACGGGGCTATCTTCTGCATCATCATCATCCTGAGGGCTTGAGAATTCGTACGGGATTCCAAGTGCTTCCTCACTGTCGTCGAGAGGATATTCGTGCTCTGGAGACTCGTGATCGACGTGGTATTCGTCTTCGAGGCTCTGCTGTGAACCAGCCAGAGAATTATCGGACTGAAGACTCTGGTGTGAACCCTCGAGTCGTTGATCGATGCTGTGCTGTGAAAGAGCCAAGGGTTCTACTTGCGGAAAAGCTGGCCGTGGTGAAGATTCTTGCTCTTCTGATCGTATGCTTGCCTGCGATGATGTGACGGATTCCTCGTGAAGGCTGCTCAATGAAAGTGTAGTAGTCTGGCGTGACGGTGGATTCCTGGTCATAGCTGGAGAAGAAGCAAGCGATGGCGAAGTGACGGAAGGCGATCGCGCCAAAGCAGAAAAGACATTTGCTTCTGAAATGAGGTACGCCCGTACGTTTGACAATGAAACATGACGCTTGCCCTCCTTTGGTACGATGGTAGGAGACCCTTCAGCGTTATCAGAGGCAGTGGTAACACCCTCGACATCGATGCCCTCAAGTGCAACTTGAAATGATACCAACTCAGTCGTAGTGGTGTTTGGTTCAACAGGCACTTCAACGTCTAGCTGAAAATTAACACCTTTTATCCTTACCTGCGTTCGGTCGACGATGCCCTGCAAAAAGTCGGCCAAAAACGCTGGGAGAGAAAGGGCTTGGCCTGTTCCGTATGCCAAATCGTCTTCACTGCCATCATCGCTCATGGCGATGGAAGCGCCAAGATCCTGGGTTTCGGCGGCCAAAGCATCCTCGAGTTTCCTTCGCTCTGATCGTGGCTGCGTTTCAAGGAATGATTGCGCAAGGTCGACGGTGTTCGGTACAGCAGTGGTCTCTTCGGGTGTTCTTGTGCCTGATGAACGAGCCGGTTTGGATTCCGCTCCTATGACTTGCAACGCAATATCAACGCCGTCGACCTCGACTATTATAGGGCTTGTGTAAAAGTCCATCGGGATGGTGACTCGCAGAAGCAAAACCTTGGCTTTTTGCAATCTGAATGCGTCAGGAAGTTGCAACAGCTTGTTGAGTTTCTATGGCGGAGCATCAGTGACCCTGATCTTCTAAGCCGTTGATGGATGCACAGTCATCAAACCTACCTTGAGCTTGATCCCAACATCTCGAAATTCGAGGACTGTATTCCTCCCTATCGCCAAATCTAAATTATCAATATCGAGAGCCTCGGCATCGAGAAGTTCCAGTCGAGAAAGGGCATATCGTAGCAACCTCTTTGGCATAGAGGAGCTCCGGAAAGACTGGAAGAGGGTCGCCATGATGTCGTCGTTCGTGGGATGCGATCGAGTCGATGGGCGGAGTGGCGATGACTGCCCACGCAGCCCAAGAGGGAGGGATGATAGAAGACGACAGATGAATATCGACTATCGAAATGGTGTAAGTTATCGACAGAGTATCGCTGCTGTCTAGGCAGAGGCCTACGTCGGCGTCTATCAATCGGTAGCTTGAGGACCCCGGCCAGATGCGGGGCCGTAGAACATGTTTAGAGGAAATGGGAGAAGGCCATGAGAAGAAGCTGTAAGAGGGGAAGGAATTCGCTGCGAGTTCGGATAAACTAATTAAGTTTGGGGATGTGAATCGTGGTAGTAAGGGCAAGGCACCAACGAGGCTGAAAAGGGTTGATTGATACAAACTTGAGTTAAAGAAATGAACAGTAATAAACTAAGGTTGACAAAAGGTGTCGAGGCACACTTCCCAAAGAGTCGGGTCACCGTCACAGACGGCGTCACACAGTCACGACTTGCATGGGCATGGACCATGGCTGAGACGGCAACGCGCGGGCAAGTGGGGGAGATAGACCTTCAGTGGACCCTCTACTGCCAATTTCATACGAGCTACAGGCGGTAGAATGCCTGGAAAAGACCCTGTCTGTCGCCCCTCGAGGCGCTAAAACACTAACACATGAGGCTCGTGACTTGATTTCAAGGATCGTTTCGAGCGGTGCACCAAAGCAGCTGGCCCATGATGTATCCCCCGAGGACATCTCTAGGGGCGTCATTTGACCTGTGAATTGCGCTTTTAGTGGGTGATACGACTCGCGCAACCTCTATTGCAACTTGGGAAACTCAATCGCTGAGGTCGGCTCACCGCGCAACACCATCACATTGTGCTGCCTGCGTCATGGATACTACAATCTCTTGATCAACTGTGACGTGGTTTGCTCTGACACGATTTGTTGCGAAAGATTGCCTCTGCTGTTTTGGGTAAATCGGGTGAGTCAAGGCAGCTGCAACTTCACCTCAAACCAATGCATCGTCGATCTCTATGCAGTCCCTCTGATAGCCTGAGACAACGACATATTCACTGCTTATCACGCGCATACCCTTGCCAAGATTTCTTTAACGGCCGTTTTAGGCATCTTGTCTATTGTTACCCTAACCACAAACGATTGACGGTGTCTCTTCTCGCTGAAGAAACCATCAAATCTACAAAGGCCACTTATTTACTTGGATCGTCCGTAATAAGCCTCCGCTATTCTCTTACCAACAGCCTCACCGCTCCAGTAGGCTCCAGTCGCTGTGCCTAGACCAACAAACGGCGCAGTGTGCTCGCCTGCCAGCCACAATCCATGATCCGGCAAACCCTCTCGCATTGTCCGGATATCAGCATCACCCTCTTCCAAACCAACCTGGAAATTACTATAGCTTCCGAAACCCGAAAGCTCATCGTGAAGCCAATCTGTAGCCATAAAGCCAGACGGCTTGCAGTCAGGATTACTCTCCGAGTAATGCGGAAGTCGTGAGTAATATGGCTTGAAGAAGTTGAGGAGGAACTCATCCTTCTTCTGGGGATCTGATATCTTCAATAGCTCGCTCGTAATATACTGCGACTGCTCGCCGTATGTGTAGAAGAGAAGGGTTGGATGTGAAACTTCTGGGCCCAGGCTAGCAAGTTCCACGACCTCTTGATTCCATCGTCTTGGGTTCAGATCAGGAACGTATTTTGGTGATAGCCATTGCACAAAACCCTCTGCTTTTCGGTCGTCACCTTCTTTGCCGAGCCAGTAAGGTTTGGGAAAGTTGATGTAGACCTTCTCTAGGCATCCGTAACCGATGGCATTGATTGCCTTGGTCATTCGAGCAGGCAGCGCAGGCTCAAAAGCGTCGAGGTTTCGTTTTAGCCAGCCAAGAGGTGCAGTGACAACAACTTCATCGAACTCGAGTGTCTGGCCGCTCTCTATTCTGACCTTGGCCTTTTCCTCGGGATTTGAGCGATATGATATCCTGTCTACCTTGGTCTGGAACTTGATCTCGGCTCCCCCAAGAGCAGGTTTCGCAACTTCATCAAGAACTTTCTTGTATGTGCCGGCACAAAACAGATTCTCTGGTTCGTGTTAGCTGATCGTTTCTATATAGTTCGGATTCCACGTACCTCCTTCTATACACTCTTCCAACCAAAAGAACTTCAGACTTTGTCTATAGACAGGACTGCCGATAAAAGCACCCCACATCTCAGATATTTGCATGACAATGCTTCGTATCCTTTCGTGGTCGGCTTCAGTATCAGGAACCCTCTCCGTCACCTTCTGTACAAAGAAGTCGTAAAGACTTTCTTTCGAATCGATGTCTGATGAGTTGCTATTGGAGTGCTTGAAGGCATCCTGGATAATATCCCACATGATAGTTGAGTACTTCTCACCATCCTTGAGGGACAAGAGCTCGCCAGACTCGTTAAAGACACAAGACGTTGACTCCCAGTCACTGATGGCAGTATTCGTTTGCTTGGCCAGATCTAGCATCGGGTTATCGTTGGTTCCATGAATCCAATTGGGACCAACATCAGCCAAGTGACCATTTGGAAGGACCTCTTGATGCAAGCGGCCACCAACTCGATTCCTAGCCTCAAGGATAGTGACTTCGAAGCCATTCTGAATGAGAATATCTGCACATCGAAGACCAGCGAGACCAGCACCAACTACACCAATATGTGGCTTTGAGGTCAGATCACCCCTCCAACGCTGTAAGCTTGTTAATCAGCATTGTCTTCAAAGTGTGTAAGAGGCTGAGAGTAAAACTGCCACCATTGACCAGCCCATAAATGGCGTCCAATGCGAGACATTTAACAACGGCAAGTTTGGTGCGAATTTTGTACATACCTGTTTCAAACTATCCATAGTGACGAATTTCCTCAAGATCTTATCTTGATCATACCCAACCCGAGTATGTGGACGGGTAGACCAGAGATCCTGGTAGATCTTGGATGTGTGCCTAGCGGCAGGACTAGTGCAGCATATCGAGTAAGCATCCATGCTGAGGTATTCAAGATGTATGGTCGAAAGATATGCGTTTAGGAATGGGTGTAGAGCAATGGTAAAGAAGGAAAACTGGACTTCCAGTAGGCAAAGAGGATCGAGATAGGGAGATATAACAAGTTATGATAGGGCGGGGAATACAGGTGTAGCCCAAACGGAGGGATATAAGCCTCAACGGTTGACAAGGAGGTCACCGGGTGTCAAAGTCATGTCAGGCAAGGATGGCTTTTGGCCACCAAAGTTCCCTGAGAATAGATGACAACTCGCAACAGGCTAGATACCGTGACGATGACGATCACGAGGGAAATATATCCACCGCATAATGGAGCGAGGGAAATGGCCGTGTGGTGTCTCGGATGTGTTAGCTCCTACGATGCTTAGATCAAGGCAATTTCTAGCCAATGATCAAGTTGGAGATAGTTGCGGCAACCTGAGCGGTTTGCAAACTACAGATAACGAAGAAGAGCCAATCGCGAAACATCAATAAGAACAAAACCCTCGTGCCAAATGGCAAAGCCGTTGAGAAAGCGGGTGCAGAGACAGACGCCGCCATGCACACCTCGGTGCTTTAGTATGAGCTGTAAACTCGACTCATTAACATCGCCATTGGAGCAACCTCTTTGATAAGGAGGCTCGGCAGTATGTAAAAGACCAAAGTGAGGCGGACATGGACATGGCTGTCACGGATGCAGGTCCGGGGTTCGAAAAAGAGTAATAAACTGAGAATGAAGATACACAAGGAAAAGCCCGCAAATAACCAAGCCAATGGCGGCTCTGAACTGATGCTCATGGGAACATGGGGATAGGAAAAGACCTGTCGTTTGATAGAGAACCAAGATGCCCCTCAAAAGGCCTGTGCAGATCCAGATTCAAATCGGGGATCCTCCCGTTTGCCAAGCCAGGCTAGCTCAAAGAAACGGCGGTTGTAAAAACGGTTCAGAGGGTTTGAGTCAAGCGCAAGCAGTGTCATGTAAGAGCGAGGCAAAGTGATAAGAGAAAACGACGGGTGAGAACGAAGACTGACTGATACGTACTTGAGTAAGAATCGAGGGTGCAACTGAGATAGAGCAGGATGAAACAGGGAATATCGCATTACTCTTCAAAGAGCTTATGAGACATTAAAAGAATCAATTCGGGCTCAGAGGAAAAGATCCTGAGGCAATCCTCAAGTTTTATCTTTATCGGCTTCTAGCGGCGTGGGGCCATGACTAACGCGATTCGCCGCAAAAGTAAAGAAACTTGATTGCCTGCTTCGTATTTTAGAGTCTGTCTATGAAGCGTTAACACTATCGCAAGATGGCTGGATGCATTCGAAAAAGTAAGCTTTCCAAGGATCTATCCACGAACATACGAACCCACGAGACTGTCAAGCCACCCTGTCCAACTACTCAGAGTCCCTGGTACAGATTGAACTAAGCGGTACAGAGCTTACGCATATAGAGACGGAATACGTATAATATTATCCTTGATGATAATCTAGGTTGCTTGAGCAATGGGGGCGAGTGAGAAGATGCTATGCTGTAGCGACCACAAGGTTGTGAAGAATGGAGGTGAGCAGCTTGTAATGAGCAAGCCCAACACATCAGATAGAGCGTAAGTAATAGTGCAGTCTTTGTAAGGATTATCAACGTGCTGTAGTCAATGCCACTCAACAGAGAAGGAGCACAAGTACTATTAGAAGCGCATCAATCAGTGAATCTTAAAATTGCGCTTTACACTGGATGCTGGAGGTTGGTCCTCGATAGCCACCCTTCACTGGAACTTTAGCCCCCCGGAGCATAAGAAGACTTCTGATATAAATCAAGGTATTAAAAATGTTTAGTCTAAGATCCTCTAAATCTAGACTAATAAATTATGCTAAGTTTACCTAAGGCTTTTATTACCTAGGATAGAGGTCTCAAGATTTATTGCATCCCCTTGGCCCCCTCGAATCTAATGCTTTACTTGTATTTCCTTCAGTCTAGGGCCTCAGCCGTAGAGAGCCAATCAGGAATGAAATCAGATGAGCGGAACATGTATGGTCTTTTCATAACTTCTTGAAGAGGATTATCTCAGGATCTACTCCATGATAACTACTGGTTAGTTAATGACAGTTCCCAAGTTTCTTGTATAATAAAGTTAAGACCATAACATCAAGCCATTCAAGACGAGGACGGTAATGGGCTTTTGAAAGCCGCGGAATACCTCGCTTACTGAGTCATCGAGCTTGGTTACCGAGGAAAGGTCCAACTAGACTTACTTGAGTGACCCTCTATCCATGTCTCACTTTTTTTTTGGTCAAGATTCAGATCATTCCTTCATGTGCAAATGCGTCGGCCCCGCCCCCACAAAATGGAAGTGATGCCGCTGAAGCCAATGGGAGACTTTGTATTTCACCACAGCAGGCCCACTTAGTCGGTGCCGAGGTTCAAGGTCATTCATCGTCTGGGGTATTCTAATGCGTGTCTGGGGCTTGAGAACAGCTAAAGCAAGCCAAATTCCATTCGTTCAACTCTGTTTCTCACTTGTTCTTCTATGCTCTTGTGATACCTCGTTTCGCTGTAATATCCCAAATCACAACCATGAGCTCTCCTACAGATACGTTCTCCCGCGAGGAGGTCCGCTCCCATACAACCGACGAGTCCCTCTGGTGCATCATTGATAGCACAGTCTACGATCTCACAGACTTTGTCGACGCTCATCCCGGTGGTGAGACTGTCCTAAAACAAGTCGCCGGTCAAGATGCCACGACCGCTTTCTACAATCTCCACCGACATGAAGTTCTCACAAAGTACAAGGACCTCGCCGTTGGCACCATCGAGGGCGAGAAGCCTCAAGTCATTACCCCACAGCCTGGTGACCTCAGCAAGGTCCCCTACGCCGAGCCTCTATGGCTTGCAGAGCCCTTCCGTTCGCCCTACTACAAGGACAGCCACAGGCGATTGCAGCGCAAGCTCCGAGAATTCGTCGATAGTGAGCTTTACGCGGAGGCGCAAGAGTGCGAGGCGACTGGACGATACATTAGCCAGAAGATGATTGATCGCATGAGCGAGCTGGGCATCCTACACATGCGTATTGGGCCTGGAAAGCATCTCCACGGTGTTGATCTCATGGGAGGTGCCGTCAAGGGCGAGGAGTTCGACTATTTCCATGACTTGATCGTGGCACAGGAGCTTGCGCGAGCTATGGCTCGAGGTTTCGCCGATGGAAACATGGCGGGTATGACTATTGGATTGACAGCGGTTCTCAACTTCGCCCGCGACGAGGCATGGAAGAACAAGATTGCCAACGAGGTCTTCAGCGGCAAGAAGAAGATCTGTCTCGCCATCACCGAGGCTTTCGCTGGTTCGGATGTCGCTGGATTGCGCACAACTGCTGAGAAGACACCTGATGGCAAGCACTATGTAAGTCAATTACTACTCGAAGATCAAAGATAAAGCGCTCACACAAACTAGATCATCAACGGTACCAAGAAGTGGATCACCAACGGTGTATGGTGCGATTACTTCGTCACAGGGGCCCGAACCGACAAGGGCTTGAGTGTCTTCCTCATCGAGCGTGGCGAGGGTGTTGAGACTAAGCAGATCAAGACCTCTTACTCTACAACAGCTGGTACAGCTTTCGTAACATTCGATAACGTCAAGGTCCCCGCCGAGAACATGTTGGGCAAGGAGAACAAGGGTATCCAGGTCATTCTGAGCAACTTCAACCACGAGCGATGGTACATGGTTTGTAAGTGTTATCACCTCCCAGCCACGGCATGACCATTCGGATTAGAACTAAACTCTATTCAATAGGCGGAAGTCTTCGTTTGTCACGATCCATCATTGAGGAGTGTCTCAAGTGGAGTAATCAACGCCAGGTGTTCGGCAAGTCACTCATTGACCAACCCGTCATCCGCCAGAAGTAAGTTCTACTAAACCCGGCATATTTTCTCAATTGCTAACGCCGTCCAGGCTCGCAAAGATGATCGCGCTCATCGAAGCCAACCAGTCATGGCTTGAAACCGTCACCTACCAAATGTGCCACATGCCCTACTCACAACAAGCACAGCACCTTGCCGGCCCCATTGGTCTGCTCAAGATGAGCGCCACTCGCGCTGCACACGAAGTTGCCGACGAGTCCGTCCAGATCTGGGGTGGCCGTGGTATAACCCAAACTGGTATGGGCAAGTTTATCGAGATGTTCCACCGAACATACAAGTTCGATGCCATCCTTGGTGGTGCCGAGGAAGTGTTGGCAGATCTCGGTGTGAGACAGGCCATGAGGAACTTCCCCAAGGCTATGTTGTAAGACTACGGTACAGTGTTTCAAGGTGGCTATAGTTTAAACCATGTATTATTGGAAAATATCCAGCAATTTATTTCTTCTTGTTAAGCCGAAGGATATGTGATGATAAACTACTTTCTAAGCTGCATTAACGCAATCTTTTAGGTAGATCCTGAGCAAACTTGGTAGACATTTCGCATTGGGTGCTTGCAATGTATTAATACCCCTAGAGTCGAAGCACTTGGTTTTCTGCTATGTGTTTCAGTATTCGTCGTCGTCGCCTGCTAACCTAAAATCGACAAGTAAGTTAACGTACTGATTTTCACTTCCAGAAAGTCTGCTCGTTAACGTACCAGCTGTCCAGCTCTTTGAAGCCAATGTCCTTGTATCGTGGCTGAACATGATCTTCTTGATCAGCTGAGCTACTGTTGAGTCTATTGCATCTGCTGTAAGTCAGCATTCTCTTTACGACAGTGTTTTCAAACTTGCCTTACGGGTAGATGGGCCCATCTCAAAGCTAGCTGGGCCCTGAAACTGGCCCTCGTATTTCCAACGTCGTTTTAAGAGTGGCTAGGATGTGCAGTAACTACATTCAGTGAATATCTATCAAATATAAAACAGAGTTCAACTGCAGGTGCCGCTCGTGGTGGACGATCGTTGCCCAGGAGAAGGACGCGAAGGATCAAGTAGAAATATAACCAAGCGTTGGTAACAACATGCGTTTACACAAGCATTGTCACTAAGTTGATTAGAAATTGTAAAAACAACATGAAGTAGTATCCTTTTAACATAAATGGCTTGGTCATGCAGTCCTCGCAAAACAACCAAAACTTCGATCTCAACCCAGCGATCCTAGCCCCCGAATATTCCCCTTCGCTCTTTGAAAAGCCTTCAATTGGCGTTATCCAGCCAAAGATATCGGTAAGTGATCTTTGATACATCACTCTTTCAAAAGACTTACTTGAAGAAAACAGATGTGTAGAATGACGGTAGTTCTCCATTAACAATGGGAAATTATGAAGA
The DNA here is from genome assembly GCA_013755755.1 of Fusarium sp. NRRL 25184. Lineage (NCBI taxonomy): Eukaryota > Fungi > Ascomycota > Sordariomycetes > Hypocreales > Nectriaceae > Fusarium > Fusarium sp. NRRL 25184. The sequence goes on from JABSSZ010000369.1 coordinate 39,210, forward strand.
GAGAGAGAGTTGAGGTGCTGTTAGAGATTAAAGGTCAAGTACTAGAATATCTAGTGGCTTATAAAGGCTACTAAAAAGCCTAAACTTGGATTCAAATTACATTCATAGATTGACAATTTGAAATCATCTATGTCAAGACCAGTGTGGTAACTATAGATAGAATTCCAGCCACGTTGTAACTTGTAAATGTTAAGTAGACAACTCAACTCAACACAGATCGACGGAGAAGTCTACACAACGACATGGTTGTGGTACCAATTCAAACAATACTTCCAATGGCGCACTAGATTTGCTTCGGTTGGAAATGAAGAGCCTTTTCAGAGGCTATATGATAATGTCCATCTTCTAGATAATGGATGTAGGTATATTACGCGCCAAAGCCTTGGTAGTTTTCTTGCTATCATGGCGCAACCCATATAAGCAGCCTGATATAGAATCCAGAGCCAGGCTGGTAACGCTTCCGACCTTTTGACCTTCCTTTAACCGGCATGGCAGTCAGCTTGATTCTATATATTCTCCCTGTCTGCAGTCGACCTTAATTATCAGACTCCCAGATTTTGAAATTATCGAGTCATGCCGACAGCATAGTTCATTGAATGTCTGTGTTTAGGCCGCTAAAGTGCTTGCTGAGTTTCAACTGTATCGGCTCGTTATTCAAAAACTCAGCCGAGATTGTTGTAAAAGGTCTTTCATGCCGGATCCGTATCTTGGCCCGTAAGCTTAATATGAGCCGCAACGGGCCACGCCAGGAACTCTTGTGCACTCCGAGTCTTGAACCGTTCTAGATCTAAACCATCGTCGCATAATGACCCCTGAAGGGTTCCTGACTGCGTGACCAGCAACTCGCTCGCCATTTCGTCATACCAAGCTGACTGAACATGCTATCGTCTGAATAGCATGCTACTAATCGGAGACTATCTTAACAGCAGCAGGCCGATTGTGCTTGTGCGTCCCAGAGGAACGGCCACCCTTCGAGCCCTGTTCACCTTCATTCTACACACCCGCTTCTGCTAGTAACGCAGAGCATAGGTCGGTAATATCGAAACACACAAACAGTCACACCAGGTCAGAGTTTCCACAACGTCGGGATCAACACATTTCATCTCGACTTGACTACCAAAGGAGCACGCCCAGCTCTCCTCAGCTTGGGCTCTCCACTTGCAGCGAGTAAGCAGAGCACCAGAGGTGTTGTGAAACATTGCATGCAAGACACCAGATATTTTCAGTTTGATCTCGTCACCCCCACCCGTCACCATCCGTCTGTCTCAAAGTCGAGTCGATTTCATGGTCGTAGTCGTTCGTTCGTTGTGTGACGAAATCCAATGCCGATATGTTCCAATCAGAGCTGGTCGCCGCCAGCCACTCGTCGAGAATCGCGCACGGTTTGTTTTGTGAGCCTCCATTCTGCCGTTATGATCATAAGAAGTCGTGCGAAGAAGTTGAACTTTTGTCAAAATGCCGTAAAAGAACTAGGAAATAAATCGTCCGTGGGTATCAACGAGTCTCCACGTCCACCTCGCCTCAGTCGCGATGCTGAGTCACGGGTCACCATTTTAGTTGCTGGGGCACTGAGACTGGACGTGTCCAGGCTGCTGGCACTTGTAGCAGATCTTCTCACCACCAGCAGACTCCTTGGGGCAGTCGCGGGAGTAGTGGCCAGACTCGCCGCAGTTGTAGCACTTCATGCCGTTGACACACTCGCCTGTGATTTGGTGGTTAGCGAAGATCAAATGCCCGGATAAAAGAGCAACTCACGAGACATATGGCCGTAGCCACCGCAAGAGTAGCAGGTCTTGCCGGCGCCACCACCGAAGCCACCACCATAGTTGTTACCGTAGGAGGACTTGGAGCAGTTGCGGGCAATGTGGCCAATCTCACCACACTGAAACGTTGTTAGCCGCAGCCGCAGGCTGAAGGACAAATAAACTCGCCTTGTAGCACTCGGTAGCCTGGCCGCTGCCGCCGCTCATGGGGCAGTCACGGGAGATGTGGCCGGGCTGGCCGCACTTGTAGCAGGACTTGTTATCCTTCATGGGCTCGGTGCAGTCACGGCCTATGATGGATTAGCGACAGTCAAACAAGAGAGGTGAGAGACATACTCATGTGGCCCTCGCCTGATAGCAAAAAATGTTAGTCGACAAAATTACAACATTAAAAGAGCCAGCAGATCTTACCACCGCAGTTGTAGCTAGATCTCAATTAGCAAAATAAAACTCAAAACTCTGAGAGAAAACTCACCACTTAGCAGGACCCTTGGTAGGGCAGTCACGGGCCTAGAGAGAACAGTGAGTGGGTTGACAGAAACGAAGACGTCGAAATGCGTATCATACCTGGTGGCCAGTAGAACCGCCTAGAAATCATGTTAGTGTTTGTTCAAGAGTAGAAGTAAAAGTATGTGGAAACAAGACGTCGCAACCGAGGCTCAATGAGATTCAAAAGCCACTGCCAAGCTGGGCCTGCGGTGAGTGTATGGCACGCGACCAGCCGTGCATAAACACGTCAAGGGCAAGCCACAGCATCAAGCCGAGAACCTAAAGAAGCGGCGCACTATTTTGAGTCGCCTTTGGAACCAAAGCAAGCGCAGAAGCTTACATTGGTCTGGAAAGAGGTCTCGATGCAGAACATGCTGATGAAGGAGTCTGAATGAGATAGATCAGACTTACAAGAGTAGCAAGCGCCACGGGGCTGCTGCTGTTGTTGCTGCTGGAAAGAATCCATTTTGAGAAATTGAGTGGTTGTGTGAAAGGGTTTCTGAATTCTCAAAGTCAGTCTAAGAAGAAGTAAGGCACAGGTAAAAAGTATGAAAGTGTGTTAAGGTAAAAGCTAGAGTGGTCTAGAGTGGTCACCCGCCTCCGAGATCCGATAGAGGCAAGAGATTGGCAAGGGCTGATGTGTAGTGACGGAGTTGCAGGAAGTAAGAAGAGGGGGGAAACTGGAGAAAATTGAAAAGGTTTTCTTTGCGGATGAGAAAACACAGACTCTTTGAACCAAAATGGCTGAGAGGCGTGAGAAAGTCATGAAGGCGATTCAGAGACTCTTGAGCTTTGCAATTGGAGCTGTAATCGCATTAAAACAGTGATTGACTGCCGACGATGGAATCCAACGGCTCGTCTGAATAGCTTGTCATGAGAGTGGACAGTGAGCTTTAAGCCCACTCACAACGTTCTCATAGCTGAAAGTGGTAGGCGGGGGCGGGGTGCAGAGATTTCCCAGGTAATTTTGCTCCAGGATTTTTTTCCAGGCGAGCGCTGAGAGATGATGATGATGATGCGAAAGAACGGCAGTGAAGTGGGAGTTGCTGGTAAAGAGGCTGTGTTGAATTCTGATAATGTGAAGTCATAAACTTACCGAAAAGTTTGATTTGCTTGTATTCGCAAGAGGAGAGGATCAAATGAGAATTTGGGGAAAGTTTGTGGTGATGTGTGAAAGAGAGAACCAAGGCCGAGTTCCAGAGTTGAGGGGAGTTTTCACGCGCTTTGGCGGGTTGAGTAAGTGCGGGTCGAATCTGCATACTGCCCGCCTGCCCTGCCGTCTCTACCTTACCTTACCTTAGTCTAAAGTCCCTGGCCCAGTGCGTTTCTTAATCCACAGTGGAGGCCTGTCTTCTCGCTTCAGGGCTCAAATCGTTGGCCCTTCCGCTGCAAGTCGTCCCTTGCAGCGAGCACATCCACTGGGCTAGCATCGTGGATTTGGATCTAGCCGGGGCACTGTGCAATCACCCGATCACATTTTACTACAGATATTCGTATTATGACGCCCATTGATCTGTAACTACCCGAGAAGTTGATTTAGATAAATTGGTCTGTTATTGTGTTCAACAGGCATTGGCTCGCTTGTCATTGTTCTCGAAAATCTCGAGTCAAACGAGGATGTGCAATGTCAGTCTGACAAGGAAGGCCTTTGTCATGGATGGGTTAATGTCGTCTGAGTTGGCTGTGACACAACATTTGGAGCTGTTCCATTGGTACTCAAGCCCTATATGGCGACGTTGTACAAAGATGATGCAAGATGCCAAAGCTGGTCAAGATGCGACATTATGGCTATCATCACTTTGTATCACTCGACTTGTGCTTGTGAGGCTGAGTGTGATAGGTCATAATCATCTATCAGAGCCGAGCCAAGCAGATAGGTACAGTAGCTGTGATCTTTTGAGGTACCAAGATATGTCAGATGCGATACTCTGAAACCTCTTGATCGCAAATCTCCCCAGAAATCGCTCTTAACACACTTGCCAACGTCGTCAAATGACCTTGCATCAGACGCTGTAACGTGATAAAATGCAGTTGCCCTAAACTAACCATGCACAATCAGGCGAGATCGCCAAAGACGCGGCGCGACCGCACAGATGGGGCAAGGTGGAGGTTCTAGCTGTTTAAGGCATAGTCTGTGAAGCTATAATCTGAGATCCAGATTTACGCAACATAACAAAACACCAGCCAGCATCATGAGACGGCTTATCGACGGAGGCGTGAATGATGCCCTCAGCTTTAATTCGAATACGTGAGAGACAATACTTCTCAAATAAACTGAAAACAGAGCCTTTTGTTCCAATAAACTCTTCCTCCAATGGTCTTCGACCTTTCGCTGGCTAAGAGCCTCACTGGACGCTTACAATCAAGGTCAAAGGACGTTGTCTCCCTCAACGAGATAACTCGGCTGTCTGACGTTCTCCGATTGGAACCTGTGTTTAGTCTCAACATGGACGTTGTGCGCCCTTGTAATCGGAGAATTGTACGTACTTGGTAGCAGAGTGGGACAAAAAGCTGCTGTGCATCCTTGAGTAGCCTCCTCGACAACGACGGAATTTGGTCAGTCTAAAGCACCGACTTTTTTTCGATGACGAGATTGCTCTTTCCTCCTCCGGATCAGACACGGATGTTCTGATTTTCTATGAAATGCTGGCCATCAGGATCTCTGGTAGCGAGAAGAAATCAAACGACGTTGGAGACTGGACCTTGACGTTTGAGAATATCGCCCAAGGTCTTAGAACTGCTTTTACACCTGGCAATACCATCTAATAACTTGATTAAATTATACCATACCTATTAATTCCTATTGCTGGTTTATTTATACACTCTGACAATGGGAGTATGCCGGCTTCGCTGTCAGCATCGATTCATTGTTGGAATTTCGTTCCAGAGGAAATAGATGCCGGTTCCTTGAAAATGCTTGAACGGAATCTTTTAAATCAGACCCTTACTGTATGACATTTGCTAAAGCCTAGTTTGCCAAGCACCTGGTAGCTGTGCTTGAGAGAAGTAGCTACTAGTTTGAAGCCATCAATCATCTTGATGCGAATATACACCATTCTGCTGAGATCTAATCAGGCCAGAGCATGGTTAATAAGACCTACGATATTGTAATATTTCAGAACTATTGTAATGTTTCAAGCGAATCATCTTCATGAGCCCTATAAATACTTATTATCAAACCCAAAAATGGGAAGAAATCGGTGGAATCCTCTCTCGTTTTAGACTATTCGCCACAATGAATGTTTTCTGAAACTTTCAAGATTTCTGACACGCCCATAGGTCGCGAAAATTACGTCTGAGGGCGTTCTTGAATGGACCAACCGAAGCCGAATGAGACACAAGTTATAAGGTTGATAAGAGTTGGCGTTACACACCAAAAACCTTTCCTCAAAGTCTACATCTACAAGACGATATGAGATAGCTCGAGACGCGCCAACCTTATGGAGAACTGACTTCAACAGACCCTCCCGGACAATGCCAGAATGCCTTCCTCTGTTCCCTCTCATCTTTCCCCCTTATTACTTATTACTTCAATCCGCACACTTTTATTCCTAGGAAGATTTCTAACAATCATCAGTCCGACAGTACCATAACAGTACTAATTCCTCGGTGCTGGTCTTCTCTCATGCATTTCCGATTGTTAGGGTGCCTCTTGGCAACCCTCCTGTTATTTCACGGTTCAGTGACAGCTACTAAACATCCCAACACGTCCCCCTTTCGTCAGTCCCATTCGCAGGTTGAATACTATCATGGCATCCCTGGTTATAAGCACTTCGCAAGACTTCAACGGCTTTTAAAGCAGGGATACCGACCAATATCGCTGAGTTCTCATGGGCCTCCTTATGACGCCCGTTACTCTGCAATTTGGGTTTATGAGCCACTTGGCCCAGATTTGCAGATGATCCATCGTGTACCCAAGCCGGTCTTCGATTCATGGGTCGAAAAGCTACGAAAGAGAAAATATGTGCTTACCCATGTTGCGGCTACTGGAACTGAAGAGGAGGCTATCTTTGCTGGCGTTATGGAAGAAGACAGAAAGTCAAGCAAAACCGTCTGGACACTTGATTGTGGTATCAAGCATTGGAAACCGTTTCTTCAGAGAACAGAATTAGGGCTACAAATGAAAGTACAAGGCTTCAGTTCGTACGGAACGCCCGACAACCGAAGATATTGCATTCTGCGTCACGAGAATCGTGGAAATGAGAATGTCGCTCTGCACGCCGATCCAAATGAGGACTTCCACCGGACCCTCGCAGGGGAGATTACGAAGCCTTTCTGGCACCCCAAGAAGCTCTTTATGTCTAACGATCTCAAGATCGCTGGACTCTTTACTGACACGAGTGTTAGGGATTGGTACAGCGACACACACTTGAATGCAACGGCCCTCGAGGCGATTATTAATGAACAAACATCAAAGGGATTGATCCCGACGGATATACAAGGCGGCGTACATGAGGGCGAGGAGTTGTACAACGTCGTTTTTCAAGAACTTCTAGAACCAAAGACTCGTCACTAGCACGCCACAGGGAAAGAAACTAAGTTCCCAAGTAAGGATAAATCACTGGACTCGATCATGAAGAAGTTCATGAAGACGAATGGTGTCAGACAAGCACAAGTGGCTATAGCATCGAGGGGCATAATTAAGACCGAGCGGGCCTATGCTTGGGCCGAAGACGACCGCGAGACTGTTAGAACTAACGATACCTTTCTTCTTGCAAGCGTGAGTAAGATGGTCACCGTTGCAGCTGTTGACAGCCTCATAAACCGCGGCAAACTCTCCCTTGAGACAAAGGTTTATGAGCGTCTGGGCTACTTCGAGGCAAAGGACGAGCGGTCCAAGGACATTACTGTCAAACATTTGCTCGACCATGAGGGAGGATATGATCGACGTGAAGCTGGGGAGGATATCTCAATCAGCTTCAACAAAGTTACGATGGCCCTGCCCACAAAGAGAAACAGAACAGCCAATGTTCGCGATGTTATTGAGTATATGCTCGCTCAGCCTCTACAATTTACCCCAGGCGAAAAGAAAGCATATTCAAATTATGGATTTATGCTCCTTGGGTATCTAGTAAGCAACGTCACAGGAATGCCATATATGGATTTCTTGGAAAAGAATATCTTTCAAGGCTTGGATGTTGAATTATACAGGACTTCGCCTTACGAACACAGGTATGATCGCATTATCCAGGAAAGCCGCCTGACTGGATTGGACACGCTGCGTCCGATGTCAAATAGATTAGTTGCCGCAGTGTACGGGGGGGATTGTGCTATTATGGAAGAATGCACCGCTGCATTTTCTCTCAAAGCGAGTGCCAGCACCATTGCCAAGTTTGCTGGGTCCCATTGCAAGTACCACGTTACTATCTTATAACTGTCTCTGAACTAACAATTGCATGTAGCTGTTAGTGGAATTGGGCCTCGAAAAAACGGTTGGCGGAGAGGTACCCTCGAAGGCGCCCGCACCCATGTCGAGAGCAATGGGGATTTCGACTTTGCTGTGGTGCTCAACACCAGAGACTTTGCTTTCGACCAAGAATTCGAGGACCTGACAGAGAATCATATTCGTCCGCTCCTAGATGATATGGTGCCATAATATCCTCATACTAAGAATAAAAAATGGGGGCATTGACGGGGCTTGATTGACGGATTGAGTGGGATTTGGACGAAACCTGTATTTGTATTAAGCCCATTTGGAGTATCCTGAAACTAGATTATTTGTTGCCTTTAGTTATCGAAATTACGGTCTCTGGTAGACTTGAGATAATAATAGGGTTAATAGCTGGAGGAAACAGGTTGCTTATGGTGTAGCTTCAATCAATGATTGAAGTATAAAGGATATCTAGGGATAACATTCAAGGCAATGTCTTTCAAGCCGCCTATGCACTCAGCGGCTCCCTATTTAAAAATGAGCAAATCTAAATTATCTGTCTTCAATTATTTGTACATGGAGTGTTATCTCGGTGGCTGGTGGATGTCTGCTCCTCATGAGCTGACATCATCCCATTTACTTATTTAAGCAGGAGATGCCCCCAGGGCGCAAGAAGATTTCTGACATTAAATCAAGGTGCTAAGGATATTTAGTCTAAGATCCTCTAAATCTATACTAAATTATGCTAAGTTTACCTAAGGATTTTTATTACCTAGGATAGAGGTCCTATATTTTATCGCCTCCCCTTGGATGCCTCATGCTATTTTAATCAACCTCAAATAACCTTTGATCGACACTCGATATCTTTAAAATCTCACTGGAGGGTTTCTCAATAACTGGCTTATCAAAAACATCGCATTTCAGCCTCCCTGGCCTAATCATGACTAACGACGACCCATCACCAAGTTAGACTTTCGTCACGACCTTGATCAAACAGTGGACTTTCTCCAGCGACAAACTCAACCTTTTCCTACTGAACCCTCCTAGCTTTCATCTTTCATTGTTTCTCGCTCTCTATCGGTCTCAGCATGTCTTTTTCCGCAGACGGCGCTGGTCGTCTCGACCTCAAACGCCGCGTCCAAGACATGGACAATGATAACTGGAAAGAAGGCCATACACGAGTGGCAGGACAAAAGCACTTCAAGTCCACAGCCAACGTTCGAATCGTGGAACGCCTCAAGCACATAACATGGGCATGGTTCACATTTGTCATGAGCACAGGCGGTATTGCGCTGCTACTACATTCAACACCACATCAGTTTCGAGGTCTGCAGGTTATCGGCAAGGTCTACTTTATCCTTACGTTGGTCCTTTTTGTTACTATCGTATCCGGTCTTGTTTTTCGCTTCATGAAGACGCCGTATGCGCTCAGGAATAGCTTACTGCATCCCACTGAGAGTCTTTTCTTCCCGTGCTCTCTACTCAGCGTCGCTACTATCATTGCGAATGCAACTGTATATGGAATTCCCGCTACTGGGCCGTGGCTAGCTACTACGTTGAGAGTGTGTTTCTGGTTGTATGCTGGTCTTTCGATCTTATCGGCCATAGTCCAGTTCTACGTCCTATTTACCGGAGCTCATTTGCCTATTCATTCCATGACACCAGCATGGATTCTACCAGTATTCCCAGCAATGCTCACTGGGACGCTCGCCTCTGCGCTCATGTCCTCTCAGAGCCCAGAACATCGGATGTCAATGCTAGTAGCTGGTCTGGCTTTCCAGGGTCTTGGGTGGACCGTGTCTCTGTTCATGTATCCGTTGTATTTGGGCAGGTTGATGCAGGATGGTCTTCCAGCACCAGCAATGCGACCTGGCATGTTCATCGCTGTAGGCCCAGCAGGATACACAGCTGTGGCCATCATTGGTATGTCGAGATCACTTCCAGAAGGCTATGGCTACTTTGCGACATACCCCATGGCGAACGAAATCCTTCGAGTGCTGGCACTCTGGACTGGCGTATGGATCTGGTGTGTCGGCTTCTGGTTCCTTGGATTCAGCCTCTTCGCCGTTCTCGCCTCTGCACTGAGATGGAAATTAAAGTTCAGCATGAGTTGGTGGGCTTTTGTCTTCCCGAATATTGGCTTCACACTAGCTACGGCGTACATTGGTGAGGAATTGCAGAGTGAAGGGATTAAGTGGGTGTCAAGCGTAATGACAATCTTGCTCGTGATCATGTGGTTCGTTGTTTTATATGGAATGATCTCAGCGGTGATTCGCAGGAAGCTTCTATGGCCTGGACGGGATGGCGATGAATCCTAATGAGGCTGCTTAATGATAGACTAGACAATTCGATAGTTGTAGATCCCAGGTCGATCCCCCTTACTGAGAAATTCTCCGTCATCTGTAAGAGGCGCAAACTTACTAAAATCCCTATTCTCAGCCCAAGGCTCTATGGTCTCTCCAGTCATGTCGACTTGGCCAATTCGACGGAACTCTCCTTTCTCGATGCCTCTAACAAGAACCAATGCTTGGCCAACAGGGCTTCCATCACGATTAAAGCGGCAGTAGAAGACTGAAAGGTAAATATCGACAACCTCTTCAGCCAGCACAGTTGGGATAACATCATCGAGTAGAGCACTAGTCACCGACAAATGTGCATATGACCCCATGGTTGCCACAGTTAGGCCCCCTGGTACCGTGACACGATTTTGGACAAATCGCAATTTCCCGCCTGGTACGAACTCTAAAGCCTGTTCTTCCGTGAGACGATTCGATAGATCGATCATATTCATAGAAAGACGAGCCTTAATTAATGGCCCCTGAAGGACAATGTACCCCCCAGAAACAGACCCAAATTCCGACCCCATTGTCTCAACAGATGCCTCAATGACAGTGGCTGTACAGACCCAAGGCTGTTCCGTCTCTGATAATTTTATGTTTATCTCCTTGTTTCCGATCAGGAACTTCTTTTTCGTATCTGGTGCTGGCTCAACTGACGCCCATGACCACGATGGGGCGCGGTAATACTGTGGTGGTGAGACTTTTCTACCCTCACTTATAGTCCATAATAGATCTTGAAGGAGAACATGGCGCCATATTCCTGCTAAATAAGAGTTTGCTTTAATCTTCGCATGACTCTGATAAAAGCTAGCAATACCGGCAAATGCTACCAAGCGATCGGACTCAAATGTGAGCGAGCGTGATATGTATTCTTGCAGTAAAGTATGCCACACGAGCTGGAGACTCTCTTCACTTTGGCTTTCCATCGAATATAGGGTCCCCGGAGCCATTGTATGGATGTATTCTCCATGAACGTCAAAGTCAAAGCCTTCGCATGTCTCGTTTGCGGCAAAACCTCCAGAGGCCATATCTGAGGCTGAGGTCCACCAGAGCTGGTCTCGAGCGACATGGATGGTCCTTGGCGATAGGATCCATTCTTGGAAGACCCATCCCCTCCGAAACAGGGGCTGGGCAAGAACTGCGTCGCAGAAAGCAGATCTGTTTACGATTCTCACAGGCACAGGTGGAATCTGATTCTCAAACCCTGTCCAAGACGGAATGATCTCACAAGGATGCTTCAGCATTGGATGTTGTTCTCTGAGGCCAGCTGCAGAATCTTGGGCAGAAGTAGCGGAGATTGTGACATAGGCCAGGGAGTAAACAGAAGCCATGTGTGCAGCTTCGGTCTGCCAATCATCCTTGGAATCTTGAAGGATACAGAGCGAGTCAATCCAAATGTACTCGACGTCCAGCGCATTGGCCAATCTGATGGCGTCTTGAAATGTTGGTGGGATCGTATCGAAAGGGATGTTTTTAATGAACGTATCTCTCAAAGACTCCAACAACATGAGTGGTTGTACTGCGCCCCAGCGATGGCTGAGGGCGATGTAACGAGTACATGCGTCAAAACCAATCGTACTGACTAGTTTAATTGTAGGATCTCCTCCTGGCTTAGCTGATTGTTGGCAGTGAAGCAGCCTTGTTGGCAGCCGAGGAGTCAATCTCGATATCGTTGGCGACGAACTAAGCCAGTTTTTTATTCGTAGCAACGATTCTTTGCGATCGAACTTGGGTTTCCATATGAATGGGTTATCTCCTTTTGAAGTGTCTGGTCGCATTAGAATAGTTTGTGTCGAAAAGACAGACCTAGTACTTACCGACTGTTAAAAAGGCGTGGTATATTCGAAAAGTATGGCCCTGCCACTTCTGTCCACTCCAAGTGACATACAGAAACCCAAGAGTGAACATGCCAGAAAATGTTCCCGGCTTTGGCTTGATGATGGGGATTCCAATTATGTTATTCCCCATTTCCTTCATCTCTTTCAGTCTCTGAGGCAAGGCCGCTGGTTGTTTATCCGACTGTATCCTCTCTGACATGATAGCACATAGACTACACTTGTCCGCATTTTTGGCCAGGTCATGGAGGCTGTGATGAAAATATGGTGTTGGTTTATCTTGTCCTGTTGCGTATTCCAGTCTGACTTTCCATTCAGTCACGTCTTTTGTGAAGCCAGGAATTCCAAAATCAGTGTCCTCAACATCAACCAAGTCTTTCTCGGCCAGCACATTTGTTGGGACATAATGGCCCTGAAAAATACCAGAACATGCTTTACAAAAGTTCGAGGACATGGCGCAGTGTACTGATCAGTGGCAAATCTGAGGAGCTGTTATTTCAGTTCAAGTCCAGATGAGATGAGGTAAAAAGGAGGGAATGTCGACTCGAGCGCTTATAGGTAGGGAGCATGATAGGCCTGCCGGGCGGCTGCAGGCTGCAGGCTGTTGGCCTGAGCCTAGACCAGGGTCATCATCTAGCATCTCTGAGCAGTCCATGATTGATATCCGCAATGGAAGTCGACTTACAAGAAGTGATGAATTGCCGACGAAATTAACATTTGCGGATTAGGTTCCGTTGACGTTGCCAATACTGAAGAATTCTGGGCGGGAGGTATGGATGTCTCGGTCATGGGCAGTTAATTTGTTAGGCGTCGGGAGCGCTAAGTTTAATTAACCCACCCGCGAAACCTCGACAGTGAATACTGCAACACCACAATTATTGACGTCTTTCTCTACCAGCTTTTCTGTGAATACTTTTGTTTTTACTTAATCCAGTCATGTATCACTAAGCAAGACTATCTTGTTACTTTGTTTCTTTGAAAGCGCATCCATCCACTTTCACTAAAGAGACTATCAAGGAGACACGGCATCATGGACAAATTCCTTCAGAAAACACAAGCGCGAGCAACGCGTTCAAGTGCAATCAATGCATCGCAAAAATTCTTATCCCAGTTGGAACCTGAAGATGATAAGACTTCCGTAACCAAGAAGCGCGCAGCTAAGCGCCCTTCACCTTCTCACGACGAAGACTTTGACGCGTCTGAGAGAGACGCGACGCCAGAAAACGATGTCAAGCTGCCTGTAACAAAGCGACGGAAAACGCAGCCCGCAAGAGGCAAAAATGCAAACTCCAAGATTCATGAGGCTTTGTTCTCATCTGAAGGGGAGATATGCCAAACCCCATGCACCCCTCCGTCAAGGCATCATCCTCTCTCATATCACCGACCCCTATTGCTCAAAGAGTCTTCCTCTCGCCAGGCACTTCTCAGCTGGTTTGACGGTGTGAGTACCAAGCGTTCGATGCCATGGCGCAAGGCCTGGATAAATCCAAAGGATCATGGTCAGACAGAACTTCGCAACCTCCTGGAACGGCGCGCATATGAGGTCTGGATCAGCGAGATCATGCTGCAGCAGACGAGAGTTGCTGTGGTCATAGACTACTGGAACAGATGGATGGGAAAGTGGCCCACGATCCACGATCTCGCTGCTGCAAGTGCCGATGATGTTCTCAGTGCCTGGCGTGGCTTGGGATACTACAGCAGAGCAACGAGAATTCACGAGGCGGCAAAGATTGTGGTGAACGATTCGACTATGGAAGGACTGTTGCCTTCCTACACTCAAGACCTCGAGGCAAAGGTTCCTGGTGTTGGGCGATACACTGCCGGTGCCATTTCAGCCATTGTCTTTGGGCGAGCTGCGCCGATGGTTGATGGAAACGTTTTACGCGTGTTGAGCCGACAACTTGGGCTATTCGGCAATGTGAAAACCAACAAAGTCGTGATCGATACACTGTGGGCCGCTGCCGATGCTTTGGTCAAAGCTATTGCGCGGGATGGGGCTGATGTTCAAAACGACGAAGAAGTCGAAACAAGCGATCGCCCTGGACGATGGGGACAAGCACTCATGGAATTGGGAAGCACAATCTGCATACCCAAGCCAAACTGCTCCGAGTGTCCCATCACCTCGACCTGCCGTGCCTACGCCGAAGGACAAACCTTGATCCCAAGCAAAGGCCGTGATACAAAGATTGGGGACATCGAAGATTTGTGCGACCTCTGCGAGCCCTTTGAAGAATCAACGGCCTTAGACGAGCCAGAGGTCAAGGTGGAAGCCAAGACCTCCAAAAAGGCCAAGGCAAATGGGGGGCAAGGCAAGCAGATGACCCTGGCCGCATTTGCCTTCAAGGGCCAATCTGGAGATAAGAAGGCTCCGACAAAAGCGGAAACGGGCCCAAGTCCTCGCGACATGGAGGTTATTGTCGATCACGCACGCAAATTCCCACTCAAAGTCATCAAAAAGGCAGTCAGAGAAGAAGAGACATTGGTCTGCGTGATTCGCCGCGGTGACGGGCAATATCTGATCCAGAAACGTCCAGAGAAGGGACTTCTCGCTGGTCTGTGGGAATTTCCCAGCTATATCCTCGAAGACCCGAAGGATGGTAACACGCTGGCAAAGCGAAGATCGAAGGCATTGTCATACGTTTCCAAGCTGCCAGGTGAGCACGGAGGCAAAGCAGTGAAACCTAAACATGTGGAAGAGCTTGGCAGTGTACCGTGGCTCTTCTCTCATTTGAAGCTTACGATGCATGTCCACTTGTTCACCCTTGAAGATGGCGATCTGAATGACACAAAGTTGCTTACTTCAAGTCGACTGAAATGGGCGACTCCTGAAGCTGTTGATGAAGAGTCCATGGGTACTGGGATGCGCAAGTGCTGGACACTTGCTAAGGATCAAGACTAATGAACAATATCAGTTGTATAATTATAGCGAGTGTATTTTTAGATGCATGTTACAGTCAGTCATGGCGCACAACGAGGGGTTAGAATAGAATAAGCTGGAGCTGTAGGAGGTAGTGGAATATATTATGAGTACCACAATTGTACTTCGGCCTACCATATCACAAATTCTCTCAGTGCCTCACTATCGACTGTAGGTCCTTAAATCTTCTCAGCTCTCCATTCATCTTGTGGTTTAAACTCATGACATCTCATCATGAGTCCTCTGGGTGTGGTCACGTGTGTCCGCCGACAACGGGCGTCCCTTAAGTGAAAATCGCCGCGTCAGTAAAATGTGGAGACGCGTCGAGGTTGCATCAGCCCAAGCACATCCCTACTTTAACCATTATACACACCCTTACTCAGAGTCAAAGACGAGTCAACAGAAATGTCATTCAGTTTGTATATAAAACAATGACAAGTTGGCTTGCTTCTGGTCGTCCGGCTCTTTTTGATGCCATCAACAATGCGTGTGATTTGATTGATCAGCAGATCGCATCAGGTACGCCATTAACTTAATGGCACGGCACGAATGAGATGGTTAACACGCTTTAGATCTTGACAAAGCCCAGAAAGAACTTAATGAAGCTCTTCAGCAGCGAGATGATTACGCGTCTAGAGCGTCTGAGTTGGCGGATGAAAATGCAAGATTAAAGCAACAGCTCCAGCAAGCATCAACCAAGACAGCAGAGAACGCACAGGCATCAGCCCGGCGAAAATCACCAGAGAGCAAAACACCAGAAAACGAACCAGACTGGAAGCTCGAGTGTGCTAAAGTTAGCCACAAGTTTAAGGCACTTTCGGCAAACTTCAAACAGGCAAAGGATGCCTTACGAAAAAGGAAAGAGGAGCGGGATCGATGGATTGATCATGCGACAATGCTGGAAAAAAGGATCAAGGCAGCTGAGGATGAGCATCGAATCAGCATTACAGACCGTCAAAACAGAAACTCTCGAGCAACCACGCTCCCTGCGGCAAGGACAGGCAATGCTGCTCCCAGTCCCGGTACCGGTTTCACTTCGGAGGCTGGCCTCGAGCAAGCGGATCTGGAACTCCCACCTCTAGCCGCGGCATCTCTCCATGCTGACAACAATCATCTTGTTCCCGACACAAAAGCCGCCAATCCTAGCTCAGATTCTACACAAAGCGAGGGGGAGTCGAGGCACCACGATGAGGATCTACCGGAGCTACCAGAGCTACCGCTTCAGGGCTATGTCGGCGAAGTGAAAATCAAGCAAGAGCCGACATCCGACACACCAGTTGTTGTGTCAGAAAGAGAGGTGCGCAAGAGAAAACGCAACGATGCAGATCCCAATGAATCGCCATTACAAAAAGTGAAACTTGAGCTCAATGAGCGATCCTCGAGCCCCATACAACCGTTAGGGCCTGCTACTCCCCTCGCACAAGAAAGTATAGACTTAGGAGACGTTGCACAAAGATTGTTGACGCCCAGGAAACGACGTGAGCTAGAAGAGACACAAAAGTTGCAACAAATGCATAGGGAAGCATTTGCTACAGCCACGACCCCCAAAACTCTATTCGTTCGACCCGATTATGTACCTCAGATAAGTCGGCCAATCGAGCGAACCTCAGCACTCACGCCGTTGAGTGTAAATCGAAGGGTGGTGCAGTCAACTCGAGAAAAACCAGACACTCCCCTCAGAAAGGGGCTGGGACGTGGTATCTCGACTTTGGCTGAAGATGGCGAGGCCTACAGAAAGGACAAGGATGCAAATACAACTCCTAGGGGGAGACTTGATACACTGTTGAACAGTCCTGCCGCCCAGAACTCACCTACTGGTCGACTTACCCCCAGAACGGCAGCAAGGCCAAGCACAACCGCGGAAGACCTTGCAATTCCAGGACGGCGAGTATTACCGTTCGAACAAGGGAGCCGAGCTAGAGACAGAACTCCCGCGCAACAGCTTGATACTCCGAGTCGAACTACAGATCTAGGCGCTGCCTCTAAGTTTACACCCCAGAATGCGCGGTCTCCTTTGGGCTCCAAGGAAGGGACCTTGCGACGCAAACCAATATCAGAACTACGCCCTGACGACTTCAAAATCAATCCTCAAGCCAATGACGGTCACGATTTTGCTTTTACCGATGTGGTGCGCGATAAAAACGAAAGGTCTCGCATGCAAGGCTGTACCGATCTGCACTGTTGCGGGAAGGATTGGCGGGCCTTTGCTCTATCTGAACGTCCAAATTCCCCTTTGACAGCTGCCCAGCGACAAGAGGAACAGAAGTTGTTGGAGGCGTATCTGGGCGATTTTGCATACCGCTTGGGAACTATGGACAAGAAGGAAAGAGATGAGTTGTGGGTTGAGGCCAAGACACAGGAGCTTGCCAATAGATATGGGACGCACCGATTCCACTACTCAAGAATGCGAAGTCCTCCGGGCTTTTGGAACGCAGACTTTCCGAACACGCAGGAGTTGGAGCAAGAGAGATCAGAGGCTGCTCAGCGAGAAAGGCAGACGGTCCGGGACAGACACCGGGAGGCTATGCGCCCCGGAGGCAGATGGCTGTTCCGCGATGAATAGATTTGGAAGAATGAGAATCATTGTATTGTAAGGATATTAAGCGTATGTCTTTTGTCTTTTTGGGAGTTCAGGTATCAAGGTTACAGGATGGGATATGAAGCATTGGTACAGGTACAAGGAGTAAACTGGATCTTGAATATCTTGCACCTTGTCCGTTGTTATCACGTCTTGTGTTGTATTGTGTTGTAGTTTCGATCTAGTGATCTTAGCCAGGATGTTGATATTAGAGAGCGATGCCGGGGCTTGGCCTTGAATGAGTGGATCCGAGTCCCCTCGTTTGGAGTCGAGTCTCTGCCTCAGACAGCAACATTTGCCCCCAATCATTGAACCTTGTGCTTTTAGTTACCGGCGTGCAGTGCTGCTGTCGTACGTGCGTTGCGGCTTGAGTTTATCAGTGCTCATAGGTCATAGCCATAGCCATAGCCATACCAGCCGCTGCAGAAGCCCGCGCGTTGGATAATTTTATTCCACACTGGACGGGCTGACCTCCGTTTTACGCTACCGCTACCCTTACCTTACCCTTACCTTACCCTACCTCACCTACCATCGCAACGCAACGTCAAGCGTCCCCCGTTTTGTCCGACGCAACTCGGCAAAGCCCTCCCTGTCCCTCATCCTCTCTCTCAGTGCGTCTACTCTTCGGCTTCGACTGCGCTCATTGAAACAAGTTATTCAATTTTATTTCGGATTTCTTTGTTGCGTTTCGTTTTCCATCCTTTGTTTGTGCGGCTTTATTGGCTTGAGTCTGCCGCCTTTGTTCACCCGTGCCGACTTGACAAATCCAGCCATCAACTTTCTTTTTTGCGGTCAACGTTAGGCCGCCCACAGCTCGTGTCGCGTCGCAAACGCCCTCGCCGTATCGATCCGAGAAGCTTCGTCAAACTGAAGCCCGCCGCATACGAATTCTGCACCGTCCGCGAGAGGAGGCTCACACGCTATCTACACGGGTGTCGCATCAACTGGGCGACTCCCGTCCTCACTCAATCCCCAAGCCGGCACGATGAGTAACCGCCATCTGCCGGCTGGGCAGAATATACAGGGAGGAGCTCACGGCGCCGATATGGTCGGCGGTCCTGGAGCGCCTCGTCGGAGGCAGCCTCCTCCCTTTGTTCCGTACCAGCAACATCACCAGCACATGAACGCTATGTATCCTAACAACTACGTGCCCTACAACCAGCAGTACTATAACTATCAGCCACACTACCAGGGTCAACCCTACCAGAACGCACAGTATCCGAACGCGCAGTATCAAGGCGGACAGTATCAGGCTGGACAGTATCAGAATGGGCAATATCAGAATGGTCAATACCAAACCGCACAGTATCAAAATGCTGGAATGCATTCTCCTGGATATGTGCCTTACCAGAACTTCGCACGATCACCACCCGCTATGCCTCAGTACATTCCCATGTCTGGCGTGAGCGTTCCTCCGAGCTATACTCCTCGACCAGCTCAGCAACAGTCACCTGCTTTGTCGAATCCCTACCAACCTCCGGCTGCGGCTCCAATCCTGCCCCAGACTCCCACCTCTACCCACTCGTCGCAGATGATTCCTCCCCCGACTCCCCCGGTCCCCCAGGAGACTGAGCCAGTTCCTCCCGCTCCTGCTGCGCCTGCCGAGCCTGCGGAAACTACTCGAGTGCCTTCGCCTCCTCCCGCTCCCAAGGAACCCTTCCGTGCACCTGTAAGTTGCTTGTGCGATAGCGAATGTTACTCAAACTAACCCTATCAGCTACCATGGTCATCTCACCCCGATTTCAAGTTCCCTGCCAGGGCCACAAAGTCGAGAAGACGGAGGAGGCAACTCAATGCTGACAGTGAAGCTTTATCTTTACCAGTTGAGCAGCAACAAGCGGCCACAGAGCATGCCAATGCTTCTGAAGCTAATGCCACCCAGCATTCGGGTGCAGTTCTCACCCCCGCGTCCTCGGCTGCTCCCTCTGAGACTGCCGAAATAAAGGCTGCCGATTCTCCCGTTTCTACTGTCCAGCAACGATCGCGTACCAACACTGCCACCAGCGCTACCTCGACCGCGACGAACCGCGCTGCCGCTCGCTCCTCCGCCGTCCCTGCCCCAGCTATTCCGTCTCTCCCTAAAGCCAGTCCTAAGGAGGCTAAGCCTGTGCGTGCTGAAAAGCCGGCAAACGGCGATGTAGCCCCTGAGACTGCTCCTGAGGGGTCGACGAAATCCGAAGCCCTCGAGAAGGGAGTCCCTGAGAAGCCTGCTGAGCCTGAGCCCGCCGCCGAACCTGCCCCAGCAGTTAAAGCTGCCCCCGCAAACTGGGCGGACCTTTTGAGGAAGCCTCCTGCTGCTGCTGCTCCTGGAAAATCTAATGCGGTTAATGGTACTGCCTCTCCTAGTACTCCGGTCAACGGCCACAGTACTGATGGTGTTGTTGGAGCCACCAACGGCTCTGCCTCCAGCTTTTCTAAAGCCAACGCAAGCTCTGTTGCGGAGGCTATTCACTCGTTCCACGTTGGTCTTGCCGACCAGATTTCTTTCCTCGAGCCTCGTGGCCTGATCAACACCGGGAACATGTGTTATATGAACTCTGTATGTCTGGATCCTTTCTTTGGTCCTACTACTAAGCTAACCAATGCCAGGTGTTGCAAGTTTTGATGTTTTGTCTTCCCTTCTATGATTTCCTAAGTCAGATCAGTAAGCGTGCTGTTCACAGCTTCAAGAGTGATACTCCTCTTATCGATGCCATGTAAGTTGTGCATCCATGCTAAGCTCTATGACTCAAAACACTGACAAACTTTTCAGGATTATGTTCATGCATGAATTCAAGACCATCAAGTCCGCTGCTGGCATCGAGTCTCTGCGAACCACACTCAAGAATGAGGAATTGGAGCGCTATGGTGATCCCTTCACACCTGAATTCGTTTACGAAGCTATCAGACAGCTTCCAAGATTCGCCAGTATGAGGGTATGTTGTTCCTGACCACTTGCAATATTCACGAACTTTTGCTGACTGGTTACAGCGGGGTCATCAGCAAGATGCTGAGGAATTCCTCGGCTTCCTGTTGCAATCTCTTGATGACGAGTGTACTGCAGTCCTCAAGAACTCCACACTACCGGATCAAGAACGCAGGGCCAGTTCTGGGTCAGGTGCTGGTGAAGACTGGCTTGAAGTTGGCAGAAAGCAAAAGGCCGCCGTCTCTCGATCCTCCGGACCTAACTCTTTCAGCCCCATCTCCAGGATTTTCGGTGGTTCATTAAGGTCAGAGTTCCGTGTTCCAGGATTGAAGGACTCTATCACCACTGAGCCTTATCAGCCCCTTCAGCTGGATATTGGATCTCCTGAAGTGCGCAATGTTGTAGACGCTCTACGAGGTCTTACTCGTCCCGAGCGTCTTCAGGGAGACTTCAACTCACCTCGTGGCAAGGATGTCACGGCCACCAAGCAAGTTTTCATTGACACACTACCTCCCGTCCTCATACTGCATCTCAAGCGCTTCCAGTTTGATGCAGAAGGCAATGGGACTGTCAAAATTTGGAAGAAGATCGGCTACCCCTTGGAGCTTGAGATTCCCCGTGAAGCCTTGTCGCGGCAGAAACGCCAGACGTACGGTGACGACGGCATGCCCAAGTACAGGTTGATCAGCGTAGTATACCACCATGGAAAGAACGCCAGCGGTGGGCATTATACTGTTGATGTTCGGCGTCAAGAAGGACGCGAGTGGATTCGCATCGACGACACCGTCATTCGCAGGGTCCGAAGTGAGGATGTTGCCGAGGGCGGCGAGGAGGAAGAGATCAAAGACAACCGCAAGGACGGTCAATCATCTGGTTCTGCTGGAAACCGATTCGGAGCGGTTCTCGACGAGGATGCTGGAGATGATGACGGCTGGAGCAAGGTCACGAGCCCTGCCGGAGGAGCGAAGAAATGGAGCAGCGTTGCCAACGGTACTAGTAACGGCAGTACCAAGGCCAAGCAGGTCAAGGACAACATCAAGGACAACAAGGTTGCCTACCTGCTCTTCTACCAGCGAGTGTAAGGATTTAATCACCTTTACCTATTCACTATCTATCACACTCACTATGCCGCCATGTTGAGCATTGATCATGGAGGGCGTTATGTTACGACTTAACACGAGCTTAACGGCCATATTTGGATGGGAAAAGCAACATTTTCAGACGGAGTCGCATGTTGGGGGGTGAAAAACTAGGGAAAAGCTGCATGTCGGAGATATTCAGTATCCAGCTTGATGCTCGGCGTATGGCGTCGAGGAAGGGATACCTACGGATTGGACTGGGAAAGAGGAGGCGCTGGTGAGATGATGCCTGTGAAAGGCTGATCAGCCAGCGTACATGGGATCCGAGTAAGAAGCTTGAGACCTCTAGATGAAGCGGTATATCAGCATCTTCTGTTATAGTTCCTTGGACAGCGACATAAGAGCTGCCTGGAGATGAACTTCTCGCGAGGTTATGCCCAGCGGGTACATTTTAAATTACAAAATTGTGCATGAGACAGTTTTATAAAATATTCACATGCGTACAAAGGTTAGGGAGTCATGACGAAATGTGCAAAATGAGTCAAGTCAGACGACGTCTATACATAGGATACACGGGAACTGTCTAGTCCTTTGAGGTGTGGCCACCATTCTTCTAGGAGGCGCCGATTCCCTCTCAATCACCGTCCTGCTACTATTCAACCTCCCTCTTCTGATCTCCCAACCCGAGACCCAACAATGGTTTAGTGCTTTCGGACGACGGCAATGGTGTCGAGCTCGGTCTTCTCGGCCTTCTCGGAGGCGACCTCCTCCATCAGGGGCTGGAGGTAAGGCTTGTCCTGTAGAGCGTGATGAGTTAGTCGATGATATTCTACATTCGTGATATCTCGGGATCGTCAACTCTTGTTTGCCGAGGAGGGGCCGGCAGAGAGATTCGATCGCAGGGTGTCATTCATACCGTGGCGGCGGTGATCCACTGGTCCTTGGGGAGGAGCTTGTGCTGGTAACTGCACTGAACAGCACGTCGGATGCGGTAGATGCGCTCATAAGACTCGACGTTGGAGAGACGCTTAAGGGCCTTCTGGGCAACTTCATTCTCCTCCTCGAGGAGATCATCATATCTATATCAACCAATTGAGGACTCCGGTCAGCCAAAAATGTTCCCAAGTATCGCCAATTCCAACATTTCGAGGTCCAATTGGCGTTCGCAGGGGGGAGATCGCATACTTGAGGCCCAGCTGGCGGTAGCCGGCGGCGTTGACGTACCAGGTAGCGGCGGGCTTGAAGAGGCGGGCGAGCCACGGCCTACGGAGGATGAAGGGGGCGAGCGAGTACTTCATTTTGGAGGAGGATCGATTGACACGTTCCGAGGCTGGGGGTTGGACTTCGTGGTTGTCGTCGTCGTCGTTTCGTCGGAAATGGCGCGAATTGGGGATGGGCTGAGCGTGCAATTGCAAAACTTCCTGGGAGAGCTCGGGACGTCACGTGGTCTTGATGACCATTCCTTTGTCGTTCTCTGGCTGGCTTACAAGATTCCGATCGGGCAAAAGGACCCCAAAATCGATGACTAAGGATGTGTGGCGTTTGAGATTAGATTGTGATATGTATGTGGCGCAGACTGTGGCGGGTGTCGCACATGGCATGGAGAATGACGATGTGGGGGTCCCTTGAAATGCCCCTGTCCCGTAGGAAACCGGTTCGGGACGAAACGGTCAATTCCAATCAACATGTGTAAACGGAGCATGAGTTTGTGATTGTGATTGTGTTTCATCATGTTAAACTAACACTTGATATCACGTATAATATGTAGTCACACTCATCTCATGCCTCGGATAAGTCATCCTACACTTTAAGCCTCGGAATACAACCGCCCAACGTCGTCATCCCACGTCGAGCAAGGGTTCAAGATCGGTATCGGAGCTTGTCCTCGAGAGATACCGGGCCTTGCACGCAACTTGCAGCTGCCAACGCTCGTGCTCTCATACCATATGCAACCATATTACCCTTCCCATTTGTGTATCTCTCTTTTACAGACAGAAACTATCTATTTTTCTCTAGTGTCCGTTAGTTCACACTGCGTCATTTTCATTGCGACCGTTAAGCTATCTATTGTCTCCGCTAATACCGGCTTGCAGCGGTGCAAAAAAGGATGACAAGCCCGGGTTAGAAGAGAAATTCTGCAAGATAACCAATATGATAGCGTTTTCTACCCTGGAATAATAGTTCGGGATTTTGTTGGACAAGCATTCAGCGGACTCCATATCAACAAAAAAAAAACAGAATCAAACCCTGCAGGTGTAGTGCAGTTATAGTGGGTTATAGTGCATCTAGGGCGACCTCCAGTTGATCAACCGCCCGCCCCGTCCAGTGCAGACCCTGTCCTTCCCTCCGCCGTCGCCCGCGCTGCTTTCTCCATCCGCTCCGTTTCGCCATCGGGGAAACTTGATTCTTCTTCCCTCTACTTCCTCTCACTTATTCCAACTTCATACAACTCTTTTCTCTCTGTCGTCCCAACCTCGTTTTTCGTCCTTTTTCTGCCCTCACTCTCAGCGTCAGCCTCCAACTCTCACCGGTTTCTCCGGTCCCTAGGCTATCGCTTTTTTCGAGTTCCAAAGTCAATGGCCGGCGCCATTCGCTGAGCGGGAAGCGGTCGGTCACGGCGCGTGGGAGCGTTCCCCCGCAGTACCTTCGTACCGGCTGCGAGGTTCCAACAGCAGCAGACGTCAGTTCATCTCGACAGGCGGAATTTTTTAATTTTTGGGGGGCGGAATCGGATTGGGACATTGAGGGACCACTGTGATAGCGGAATACTAGGTTGCGAACAATCTACGGCCCGTAAGACTTGTCGTAGGGTCGATCCCGGCTCCCGAAATACATCAACTTGACGTCTGCGCCGGACCGGGGGCAAAGATATATCGAGTCGAGACGAATCTGAGGACGAGCGCCCGGGATAGTCTACACGATTGAGCGATAACGGCAGATAATAACTCTGTCACATTTCATTCTCGAGTCTATATCGCACGCACCGAGTTATCAAAAAAAGACCAGTGACAGACAAATCTTGACAAAGGACGACTGGGATGTCGTCAACTGACCAGGTCCCTCCCGAAGCTTCCCAGTCGCCGTCTTCAGACTATGCTGCATCATCCTACGGTTACGCATCCTCCGACGCTCCAATGCACTCCACGACGGTCACCCCCTTGCACAGATGGGCACTCAACGCCTCAGATACCCAGTTCAACGCTGTCGCTGGCGCAGTGGGTGGTTTCACATCAGGTGTCGTGACATGCCCTCTCGACGTCATCAAGACCAAGTTACAGGCGCAGGGTGGCTACGCTGCCTTGAATAAGGGACGGCATGTCGGCCACCCCAAATTATACAACGGTCTCGTTGGTTCAGCAAAGGTCATATGGAGAGAGGAAGGGATTAGAGGCCTCTACCGCGGTTTGGGGCCTATTGTAATGGGTTATTTGCCAACATGGGCTGTATGGTTTACTGTTTATAACAAGAGCAAGGGGTATATATCACAGCATTCTGGTAAGTGCGTATGGTCCAATGGTGAGGTTGGCATATTGACCTTGTTTTCACCAAACAGACAACAGTCACATAGTCAACTTTTGGTCATCTATCATAGCAGGCGCCAGCAGTACAATCGTCACCAACCCAATATGGGTCATTAAAACTCGGCTCATGTCACAGAGCAATATCCGCCACAACACACAAGATCACCACTCTACATACTACCCGAAAGCTGTGGGCACACCAACAGCACGGCCAACACTGCACGACTGGCATTACCGATCAACGCTAGATGCAGCTCGCAAGATGTACACTTCAGAGGGCCTCATTTCGTTTTATTCCGGTCTAACACCAGCACTCCTCGGTTTAACACATGTTGCTGTGCAGTTCCCGACCTACGAATACTTGAAGACCAAGTTTACCGGTCAAGGAATGGGCGAATCGAATGAGGGAGATGATAAATCTCATGTTTTCGGAATCTTGGGGGCCTCGATTCTATCCAAGATTCTCGCCAGTACTGCCACATACCCTCACGAAGTCATCCGAACCCGTCTTCAAACCCAACGGCGCCCACTTGCCGGCGAAGAGTTTGTTCAAGGGATGGGTGTGACAAGTTCAGGCCCCAGGAGTAGGGCCCCTGTGGAGAAGCCTAAGTATCAGGGCGTCGTCCATACCTTTCGAACCATTCTAGCTGAGGAAGGTTGGCGAGCGTTCTATGCTGGTCTTGGTACAAATATGATGCGGGCTGTTCCAGCAGCAACGGTCACGATGCTAACTTACGAATATGTCATGAGGCATTTATACCATGCCAGGGCTGAGGCACGCCATTTATTGCTAGACCCTACGGCGGAGTCATGAATACTCAACAACCGTCCCGAGGTTGGGCAAAACGTCAGAATCATAGGAGTTGAACGATCTTGGCGAAGGAATGTACACATGGATTCACGGAAGGTATAGGATTAGGAGACGGGGCAAGGCTGAGATACCCTTAGTCGGCTGGAGGCTTAGACAATTTTCTGGTTCACAATGGGACATACGTGGCGAACGTTACGGCGACTTGGTTCCTATCATATCCATTTTCATATACACAGAGGAATGTATACAGCAGGCGCATATGGCTGCACGACCCCTTTCTTATCTCATCTGAAGGGCAGAGAGAGCTTGACTTTCTGAGTCGCATCAAGGGGCTGATGAGTCGAGGCATGGCGAAATCGGTGCAGCGCAGGCATTCAAATGGAGTTTGTTTTCATGATGTATGTTTGAGAAACTAGACAACAAATCATAAAAATACTATACGTTCAAATTCATATGCTTTGCAGAAGGATTGACGCTCAGGTCTAGTGACAGGGGGTAATCGATTTGCTTCCTATACGCCGATGTATGCTACAAGTTACTCTGCTCCACACTCATGATGAACCACGTCTTGGTGCATGTTCTCCATTCCCTGGTAGTTTCGAGGATTTCTGTCGAGGGGTTCTGTTAGTTGACGTCGATGAAGCTAAGTGGAGGAACGTACTGCTTGGTCTCGAGCGGAGTGAATGGATGAGCGGGTGTATCTGTAAATTATTAGATTACTGATTATATCAGGAGTCTTTTGGATCTATTTCTATAAAAGAAATGTTGGAATATCTTCAGAAATTCACTTCTGAAGAACACGCCACTTTCTCTACTCACACGAGCAGTACGCATGCCATAGTGAAGGCAGCCCCTGGGGCCATAAAATTCTGTAGATATTGAGTTAGCACAAAGCTTCTTCAATTTGTATAAAACAGACTTACTCGGGGATTCATATTATAAGTCCTGGCATTATAAATTAAAGTTAAAGGTAAATGGTGAGCATCTCATCTCATCTCATTGAAACTAAGGTAAACGGATGATTTCGGCAGGTATTCTATTGGTGCGCAGTAAAAGCATACCTTCAATTGATGCATCTCTTCAACCGCCGTCTTTTTTTTAGCTCCGCAATCGCAGAACAGGTCTCCACTATCAATCATCTAAGCGAAAAGGCATGGCCCGTGCGTCGTCCGCTGCCGAGCAGTTTGTGGTCCAAGCTCCCGGAAGCTTGAAAGGGCCTGGAGCAGCCTCTATTGGTCCCCAACGAGACCTCCCAAACCGGGGTGAGGCACCCAGCACCTCATTCGAATGCGACTGCGACGGACGGGCAGTCCCATTTCCCCCAAGCGCCCAACCTCATCTTTTGTTGTTGTCTCCTTCATCCGCCTTTTCTTTACGCGTTTCGTACTCTTCGCGCCGTGGTTTTAATCGCAAATTCATCTGCGAGCTTTGCAGGATACAGCATTGCTCTTCATTCGTTGCATTCAGCGCATCGCGTCGCATTATCGCAAACTGCATAAATCCTCTCGCTTCATCCATATATCACCATGCCTATGGAACTTCGCAAGCGCAAGGCATCTACTGCCCCTCCCCCTCCTCCTGTGAAGAGAAAGTCAACTACCAAGGTTCCCAAAGCGGCTGCCAAGGTGAAGGAGGCCGCTGCCAAGGTCACAGAGAAGAAGGAGGAGCCTGAGGAGGCTAAGGAGGAGGAGAAGACTGAGGAAGAGCCCAAGGTTGAGGAACCTAAGGCTGAGGAGTCCAAGAAGACCGGTGGCAAGCCCAAGGTTGGCGATGTTGTGGACCTTGATGGCTTTGGAGGCGAGATAGAGACCAATGATGGTGAAAAGACCACATTGAAGAAGCTTGTTGATGAGAGCAAGTCTGGTGTCGTCCTCTTCACCTACCCCAAAGCATCTACTCCTGGCTGTAAGTTGGCAAAGCCTTCTCATCCGAATATCCATCTGACTCTTCCGCAGGCACCAAGCAAGTCTGCTTCTTCCGCGACTCTTATGAGCCTCTCACCAAGGACGGCCTTGCCATCTACGGTCTCAGCGCCGACTCCCCCAAGGCCAACACAACCTTCAAGGAGAAGCAAAAGCTCCCTTACACACTGCTGTGCGACCCCAAGGCAACGCTCATCGAGGCTATCGGTCTCAAGAAGGCACCCAAGGGAACGACGCGCGGTGTTTTTGTCATTAGCAAGGAGGGCAAGATTCTGGTCGCTGAGGCTGGAAGCCCCCAGGGCACTCTTGATCGTGTTCAGGCACTGGTTGAAGAGCTGGCTAGCAAGTGAAGACGAGGCCTCTGATCGGTCGCGCACCTACGCATGATGGTGATTAGTGGGAGCAATCGGGACTTTTGATATGCCTGGGTTACAGGCTTTTTGTTTTCGTATCTTGCTGCAAATTAAAAGGGTTCATAGACCAATAGTAACACGGGTGATAGCTACATTTCACGTTTCCGATTTTGGTCTGGATTCGATAATGCCTTGAGGATTATTTAGTCCTCGATCACGAAGCTTTCCTGTGGCAATGCCAGCCATTGAACCATGTACTCGACCAATATGATGGTGCAATTTTGTTTAGGGCAATTCTTTTCAATTTCCAGTAATTGATGATGCCTCATTGCTCAAATCACAAGTTGATAGCTGTTTCGATGACTGCGGTATCGTTGTTATCGTGGCAGAAGCCACCGCCATCAAGATACAGCAGCTTACCTTTCGTCACAACGTACCTACCGCCATAAAAAAAAAACTCAATCCTCACCATAAATGATATTACTATAAATTCCGTAGTCATTTATGAAACCGAAACCATATGTGCGGCAGCACCTCCTGCGCGTATAAGTCTACAGGGTAGTTACCATCTCTCGGTGGAGCCTCGGCTAAACCAACTTGGTCAGCCAATAATCACGACGCCATTTCAACTTGGAATCGATTCCATCACCCGAACCTCAACGACAGCCTTCATCAGCCTACCACCGCCATCATGTCGTCCCAAGCGGCCAAAGCCGCCAGCAATGTGGTCAGCATCGCCAAGGTATGACTCATGAACAAATATCCGAACCCAATGCCTCCCAATGGCCCCTCGACAGCAGCCCCTACGTTCGAATTACCTCGCACATCATGAAAGCCAATACATGACATACAACTGCTAATAGAACCTCTGTCGTAAAGAAGCAAACCCTCCAGTCGACGGGTATCTGGGAGGCCTTCCGTCGCTTCATGGCCATCGACCCTGAGCGATCCAACGGTGTCCCTCTGAACCCTCACTTCCGAAACCCTCCACCCGGCGCCAACCCTCCTCTCGAGTACGACGACCCCGTTACGCTGCCCGCCGGCGACATCGCCGACAACCCTTACTGGAAGCGCGACAACCGCAGAAACTACCCCCAGCTCAGCGTCGTCAACCAATCCCAGTTCGCTCAGCTCCTCACTATTGGCAGCGCCGCGGCTCCTAAGGTGGAGCTCATCGGAGAGGCTGGCGAGAAGCAGCTCGTGGCTGTCAAGCAGGAATCTGAGACTGGTCTGGCAAAGGCTCTCGAAAAGGCGACCGATGCGACTAAGGATGTGTTCGTTAATGGTATGCCTCCTCTGCCCAGTGGCCAGACCTTGGCAACTGGAAAGTGGGATGTGCACAAGTACGAGGTGACAGAGAGGTCATATGGTGAAGGGTAAGTTGTAGACGCGGACGAATTGCGAAGAGAATATGCGCTAACTGTTATAGATACCCTTGCAGATCATTCAAATAAATTAGAAGCGAAGAGGGTAGTTGTGTATACAATTATGAGGTAGTGAGGGTATAGAATTTCCATTGACAATGCAGATGATTTTCCTTTTTCAAATATGAAAGTCTTTGACCGATGTTCCTGATATCAGCCTTCATACGCCAAACCAAACTCCGAATCCGTTTCCGATGTTCTCAGGCTGTTGGTGATGCTCCCGATGCCTCTCTTCCACCACTGCTCGCCATCTTTTCGACAATCTTGGCCTTTCCTTGTGCCCGTTTAACCCGGTCATCGAAATCTTGAACCGCATCATCCGAGTTCTCAGTCGAAAGTGTATCTGGCTCTACGAGAGCATACAGAGTGTTGACGTTCTTCTCCAGTCTTGCGTTGTTGGGTAGTGGTGGCAACGTGCAAGTCTCTCCTGGAGCAGTACCGTTCTTGTGTGGTATTCGGTTCGCCCATACGATAGCTTTGCTGGCAAGACGGCCACTTTCGAGGAACTTCTCAAAGCCCTTTTGCATACCAAAAGATCGTCCTTCAATCCGCCCCGCTTGAACGCCGTCTTTGATGCCTTGTTGGTAGCCTTCTGAGTAAAAGCGCTCTTCGAGGTTGAGAACATCCTCGAAGGGATCAGAGGAGTCTGTCTGTCTTGTTTCCATGGTATCTGTGTGTGTTCTTTGGGTTGAGTCTTGACTCACTGATTTGTAAGTGAGTTGCGAGACTGAGTGAGTGAGTGGCAGAATTTGCGTCACCGCCCACTAATGGCGGGGCAGTTTAACTTATTACAACAGTCTAAGGTAGATTCATTGCAACACAATTACTGCTAGCATGAATTTGTATAAGTTGCGTAGAATTTACTACAAAAGATATCTAATGACCATGCGCTGGAGAAACGCCTGGCTTCTATTTTCCTTTACTCCATGATGAAACCATCTATTGCATACCAAAGATCATACCGCCATTGGCGCAAATGACTTGACCAGTGCACCAAGCACTCTCAGGGCTAGCAAGCATAGCGACGATGCCAGCAATCTCATCAGCTTCGCCTGCGCGACCACCCGCAGTCTTGGCCTCCTCGACGACCTCGGGATCGTCAATGCCAGGACGAGCAGCCATGAGAGGCGCATTCTGGATGAAGGGCTTGATGAGACGCTTGAACTCATCCGAGTTGCGAGAGTACATCTCAGAGCGGACGGGACCAGGGTTGATGGCATTGACGGTAGCTCTCTCGCTGAACTCACGGGCCCAAGTTCGTGTCATAGCCTCGAGAGCAGCCTTTGTGCCGCCGTAGACACTCTGGCCAACAAAACCAAGACTTGCGCTTACACTGCTGAGGTTGATGATACGGCCGGAGCGGTCTGTGGGTAGGTAGGGGTGTGCGGCTTGGACGAGAAGAAGAGGGCCAAGCACATTGACGTTGTAGCTCTTTGTGAAGTCCTCAGGCTTGATGTCAGGGACCTTGTCATTATAAGCAACACCCGCATTGTTGACGAGGATGTCGATGCGCAGCGGGCTGAAGGCATCGGCGGCTTGAGAAATGAGCGAGGCAGGACCTGACACGGTGCCGAGGTCTGCTTGCACGGGAACGACCTTGATAGAATGCTTGGAAGACAGCTCAGAAGCAAGCTTAGCTGTTGAATCAGCAGAGCTGGCGGATGTGTAGGCGAGGACGAGGTTTGCGCCTCGGGCAGCAAGGGCCTTGGTAATGGACAGACCAATGCCTTTTGAAGTCAGCAGAGCTCAATTGATTGTAGACAAGGTAAGAGACCATACCTCGAGAGGCACCGGTGACAATGGCAAGTTTGCCAGTAAGAGGAAGAGCCATGATAGTGATGTGTTAGTCGGTGGTGAAGTGAGGCACTATGAGCCGGGTATTAGGACAACAGAAGAAGACAAATTAAATGGGAAAAGAACACCTTGTCTAGAAGAACAACAACTGACGATGATCTCCTTATATTTATATCTATCTACGTCCTTAGACTGTTCTTGTCGTGGTCCTCTTGCACGTTAGTTTACACAACTGACACAATTCAAGAGTCCACTGCAATTGTCGCGCCAATAGAGACAAAGCACCAACTCACAATCCACCTTCTGCCCAAGTCCCGTGGCGGCCATTGCTTGTCTTTGACAGGTGCGCTTCCACGAGGGGACATTTCTCGGGTGTCACAGTGGAGGGGCAGTCAATTGGTGCCTGGCTTAGCGTTCTAGGTCTTCTGCTTCAGAGCATCGTAGTGGGGTTATCCCTCTACGGCGCGGGGGACTTTACTGCCGACCTCCGGGCTGACTTTTGACCGCAAACTTGTTGACCCGCCGTGTGAATTGAGGGGCCGATTCCGCTTGATGAATTGCACTGGACTGAAGTGGGCTGAAGCTATACCATTCTCTGTCGACATCTGAATACTACGTACATACTCTTGAGCCTCATCACCACCTGCACCACGGAATCACCAGCAGCCATGGATATCCGCCTCCTCACAAACGCAGACTTGCCCCTCATTCAGCACGCAAACCTCGAGAACCTCCCCGAGAACTACTTCCTCAAGTACTACCTCTACCATGCCCTCTCATGGCCTCAACTGAGCTACGTCGCCGTTGATGTCTCGCGACCCAAGAAGGATCCCTATGAGTACCCCAAGATTGTCGGATATGTCCTTGCCAAGATGGAGGAGGAGCCTTCAGACGGCATTCCTCACGGCCACATCACGAGTCTGAGCGTCATGCGAACACACCGAAGACTAGGCATTGCTGAGAAGTTGATGCGCCAAAGTCGTACGTATAATCAAATCTGCTGGTCTCATAGTAGAAACTGACATTTGTAGAACTGGCTATGGTCGAGACATTCCAGGCAAAGTACGTCTCCCTCCACGTCCGTGTCTCCAACGCCGCAGCCCGCCACCTCTACGAAAACACACTCGGCTTCACCAACGAAAAGACCGAGTCCAAATACTACGCTGACGGCGAGGACGCCTTCTGCATGCGTCTAGATCTTGGAGGCATCAAGAAACAAGTCGACGAGGCCCTTGCAGAGGAAGAGGAAGAAGCCGAGGACGAGGGCGAAGCCGTGGGTGAGGTTGGCCGTGATCCTGAAGCAGGCAAGGACAAGGACAAGAAGAAGAAGATGAAGGTTGCTGTGGGGAGGAGCTTGGGCGTTGGTTCGTTGGTGGAAAAGGATGACTCAAAGCATTAAGGAGAAAAGAATATGAAAAAAGGGGGAATGTGTGTTTTAATAGATGGATAGATAAAAAGTTGTGATGCCCGGGTAAAATATGTCATGAGTAGCTGGAAGATAGTTATGATGTTGATGAGTTTACGCTTGGGATACTATTGCACAACTGAGGAGTGGAAGGTCGGATCCATCAAATACTACGATGAAGCGTAAATCACAAGTACTGTTTCAAGGCCTAGAGATTCATATGTTGCAAGAACTGGAAAAGAATATACTAGCAAAAGCAATGCAAGGTTCAACCACACTAAAAAGTGATGAGGTATACAGCCTAGATAACTCGATATAGCTGATATGGAGACAAACATTCGCTTTGGCGATAGATATAATACAAGGTTCAAGAAATCGGTATCCATATAAGTACATAAGAAGCTGAAAAATCATCATTATCCATCAAGTTGCTCAGCCAACTCACGAGCATACGCCTCGTCAGCTTCAAGCCTTGTTCTCTCCATTGTCTCCGTGAGAGCCTCAATCTCCTTTTCCAGCGTCCTGCGCTCACTTAAAGTTATTTCTTTCACCTCCAGATCCTTCTGCTTCGTCGCAATCTCAGTCTCTATTCCAGAGACAGTGTTGTACTTTGCAGCTGATGCCGCACCTGGCGGCGGAATACTGCCATCTTTGTTGGCATCTGCTGGCCATGAGCCTGGAGGACCCTCTCCTGAGCGAGATGGCCACTCTCCGCCGCCTCGGCCTGGGGATCCAAATGAACAGTGGTTTGGCCAGCCTCCCTGGAAACCTCCTCGACTTCTGCCCCAGGGACCTTGGCTCTCACAACCGCCCCAACCTCGACCTCTGCCTCGACTATGATGGCCTCGATCTCCTCGGCCGGCTCCTCTGCCTGACCATCCCCAGCCACCGAGAGCTGGTGGAGGAACTCTGACACCAGGGACGTTGACAGGAGGAACGTGAACGTTGACTGCGGGAATATGAACGGGAGGAACTTGGAAAGGAGGCACCACGGGAGCAGGAATTGGCTCAACATGGCCTCGACCTCTTTGACCCCTCCTATGATCTCTGCGAGCAGCCTTCATCTCCCTCTTCTGTTGTCTCCTCTCCCTCTTTTCAGCCTTTTTCTTCTTCTTAAGATCTCTCTTTCGATCTCTCCGTTCCTTCTTCTGATGACGTTTCAAAGTCTTCCATTGTTGCGAAAGGGCTTTGCCCTGCGCCTTAAGAGCCTTTCGGTCGATGTTGGGAGCAATGCCATTTGTATTCGAGGCCTTAAGTTCAGCTTTTAATTGCTTGACATCAGCCTTGCTGCGCACTTCGAGAGGATTAGCTGTCCATTGTTGTAGACGAGCGATGTAAACGGGTAACTGCTGGTCCTTGAGATCATCGTAGTCAGGGAGAGACCCAATGGACTCTGAGCTAGAAGAGGAATTTGAGGACGAGGAAGATGATGAAGATGATGAACGAGAGCGGCGTCTTTGGTGATCATGACTAGCTGCTCGTCCTCGCTGGGGGAAGGTATTGGCTTCGGGAGGACCTTGATGCCATGCTGGGTGTCCGGGCATAAAAGGAGGCATGTTGCGAGCATTCGGAGGTGGTGGTTGGGATGGTCCAGGGCCAAAAGGGGCTCCCACAGGCTGGCCGTTCATGCGAATTCCCCTGCTATCCATAACAATGTTTCCTATGCGAAGCCCATTGCTATCAGCAACAAATCTGTCTCCCCACCGGACGCTGTCATTGTCGACTTGGAAGCCGCCCCAAGATCCTGTCCAACCGCTGGGTCTGCGCTGAGGCATCGCTTCTCTCGGAGAAGACGGACCGGCTTGAGGTGGGAGTTGCACTGGAGGATCGTCGAATGTGGTCTCCCATCCTCCTGGCATGTGCGATTGCTCCTCGGGCTGAAGCCTTACCATGACATTTCGGGGCGCAAAGAAGCCAGAGTTCCACTGCTGCACGATAGCTTCGACTTCTGCACGCTTGCGACGTAGCTCATTAGGATCAGTTGTGTGTCGTTCTGACTTGACGCTGCCGTCACCAATAGATGACTTGATATCTGAGCCATCTTCTGATTTGCCCTTTTCACCCAGGATAGCCTCATTCCGGACGGAATCGTGATCAGGGAGGAGAAAGTTAACAAAAGTCGCCCAATCTTGAGCTGTGATATCGTATGAAGTCGCCCAATTCTCAGGATAAGGAATGTCATCGGGCACAGAGTTCGGCTTCACAGCGATGCTGTGGATCTGAGGTTCCCACTGAGACGCTGATGTTGGAACAGGCCGGGTCTCAAAGTAGAGAGCTACACTGGGAGAGAGGGGGATTTCGTGTGTTGTAGGTGTCGTTGCGTTGATATTAGAGTCGGTGCGAGGTGTAAGTGGCGGAGTGAAGATGGGTTCTGTAGTTGAAGTTGAGGACATGCGGGAGGCGGTATCGTCACCGGGAGCTGCGGGGCCGTGCCCGGAGCCGGCGACGGAACCAGCATGTGGTGAGTGCGGGGGCTGAGAAGAGGTAGAGTAGATATCTGTCTCTGAGTATGGAGGCGGTGGCGCATCGTCAGCTGTTGCTGGGGCTTGGCCAGTTGTGAGATATGGGAGATTGTTTCTGCTGGTAGAGTCCATGGCTGGTGATGGAGTTGTCATGATGAGAGGAGGAGGGTGATGCGATTATGGAGGGGTATTAATGCGGAGAGAGAGAGAATTGGTGAAGGCTGATGGTGTGATACAATAGCACACTGATCATCCTAAGCTTTGGGAAGCTGGGTATCTGATAAATGTGACTGCATCATAGCCTGAAAAGAAGGGTATTTATCTTTTATTTAACCTTTGTCAATGACCTTCAGCTATCACCTCACATCATGACCAAAGAGGAAACGCTTTCAACGGTCTGATCAAATCACCGAACTGCGAAAATGCCCTACAGCGCCTTACAGGGGGTTACGCAACTCGCATTCGCAGCCCTATGACTCCCCAGGATCCCCTGTGTCCAATGGCCGAGCTGGTGCTTACGCGGCCGAGTGAGGGAGCCTAGACTAACTGACAGCTGTGGTGCCGCATTCCCGGCCTCTGATCACTCTGACAATACTCTAAAGTTATGCTTGACTTGGCTTGGGCCGTCGTCGTCATTGCTTTCATACACCGCATACGACTCGATACGATGCATACGGTTGCGGTGTAATCTGATAATTTGTGTGAGGCTGATTTCAACCCAATATGGTTGAAATTTTAAACGCTGGTGATATGTGCTATCAAGCAAATTCTATGGTACCTTCACTCCTTGACTGGATAGTGGAAACCCTGTCTCGCTCAACGCCGAGAAATGAATGAATGGCACAACTTTTGCGACGTTTTCTTTTCCTTTGATTTTTCGTATTCCTCCATCATTCGTCGTTGAGGAAAAAATCGACATCCTCCGTCTTGTAATGATCTGCGATGAGACTGGACAAGTGATCTCTTGAGTGTGTCCCCCTGAATTAAGAATTAGTAGTTTACCTTACACAACGACTCCCTGACTTACAGATTGGTGATGTATATGTCGATCAACTCTGGAGGGACCATCTCATTGAGAGCAGTCCGAACCTCGACGCTGTTCACCATGTGTCCATCCGCAAAGTTGACAAAGCTGGCAGAGTCTCCCCACTCAATCAAAAGCTCTCCACTAAAAGGGTTCACAGGGCTGAGTTTGTACACGCCGCCGAGGACAATAACAGCACGTCCTCGCTCTTTTGCGGCTCGAGCAATGGCTGCAGCACCTGCATCGGCCATAACACCACCGCTGGCGACAATCGAGTGCGCCCCCAGGATGACCTTGTCCACTCGGGACATGTATGCCATCAAACCTCCATTCATGATGTTGATCACTGTAATACCAGCGGAAGCAAGCTTCTTACGGAATGAAGCATGGGGGACTTCTGGGGTCTGCTTTTTTGGTGGCTCGGTCGCGATGAGAACTGTGAACCGGCGCTTCAGAGCTGCGCGAAGAATGAATCGCTCGACTGTAGGTGAGGGTTGATGAATGAGCACGTAGTCACCAGGGTGGATTTGAACATCAGCCAAGGCTGCGATTTGATCGTCCACAGAGCTGATCTCATCCTTGATCTCCTCAATACCGTCAATGACCTCTGATCTCAAAGCATGAACCTGAGCAGAAGGAGCTCTCCATGAAGGGGTTGATGCCCCTGAAAGACCCAGGGGCGATCCCTGGCTGCTGGGCGCGAGCTCGCCGGGCGTAGACACTGAGAGGAGGTGGAAGAGAGTCTTAGGCACGTTGACGGAGCTGTAGGAGGACAGTGGACCAGGCCGAGCGGGAGGAGGTTTGGCGCTGTTGGTGATATAGTCTCCGGCAGAATCTTGCTTGCCATATGTCGAAGGAGGCCATTGGTGGGAAAGGGCATCTGGGTTCGGGACAGCATCGGTTGGTGTGATCTGAGCGTCACTAGGGGTTTCACTCGCACCCTCGTTTCTATCCTCGGCAGCCTCGTCGCGAATGAGGCCTAGGACCCGGCGCACAATGTTGGCAATAACGAGCTCCTTAGGCTGAGCCTCGACCAGGCGGCGACCAATACGAGAGACGTTGTCGATCAAGCTGTCAACGTTGAACCATTTCGATCGCGCGACGACTTGGAGTAGAATGTGAGCTGTAGCGACGGCGCAGGGTTCAGAGCCCTTGATTTGTCGTCGCTTGAGGAGACTGAAGGTATCGCGAACACTTAGTAACGAGCATCTTGGCAAAGGACTTGGCGGGTGTCTCACCAGATGAGGCTCTCAACAGAGGATTCCAGTGCTTGACCCTTGAGAGACCTGAGATATTTCTCGAGATCAGGCGCGTAGCCTGTAGAAAGGGGGGCCATATCTACTAGGAGGTGTATCGGTCGGAGTCACAGTCGCGGGCGGTCGTAGCTGGGTAGTGAAGCCGGGGTGGGATGTCTGCGATTCGCGGGGTGAAATGGAGGGGTGATTTGTGAGTCAAACACAAATATCGGCCAAGAGGAAATATGCTGTTGATCTATAGAAACTGGTTTATTCTCTGTTTAATTTCGAGTGAGAGATTTCGCAGGCGTTGTGCGAAGCGTCGACGTTGTTGAACAGGCAAACGATTGTTGCTGCTTGGAACGAATTGTACGGTTTGTGAATATGAGTCAACCAATTCCTCCTCGCATCGGAGCCTTTTTTTGTGCAAGGCTTCAGGTGGGGGCCATCAGCCTTGTCGCTTTGTGGGGCTATACCCCGAGCCCCGAGTATAAGCCATGACGACAATGGGACAGGGGCAGATTCTACTAAGACGTAGCACTAACAAGATGAATTTGGTTAACGAAAGAATCTTTGAGAGAACATCACGAATTTTCAAAAGGGTGGGATATATGTATGTTATCAATATCGCTGTCAACTGGACTCACCGCCATCATCTACTAATGTATGAGCTGTCACTAACTTCAAGAACGGCAATTGATGAGCTGGCAATGTCCAAGGCGTTACGGAGTAATCTTCCGAGGCTCGATTCAATTCTTTTATTGCCAAGAAAGTGGTCAAACTGGTTCGTCTCAACCGTCAAACACCATTATCCCAGTGACATATTCCATACGCAGGAATGACTTACCATGAATGTACTGCTTTATTTCTTGATGCAGCCTTTTTCACTTAGTGCCTCCTAAACAGATGAATATAATAATAGCACTCACTTTGGGCATGGTAGTTTTTTCTAATTATTATTCTGTTACTAATAAAGGCAGATTAGGTTACCCTCCAACATAACTGCAATAGCCCCCCTTGAAGCTATTCAGACCTCAAGTGGTTAAATCCAATATTCTCCCAACTCTTACCTCGAAGACGGTTTTCCTGCAACCATACAATCATCAAAGAATATTAACATATGGGCCACGATGAAGTTGGAGGTTATCAATAAACACGTTATGGTTAGCATCTTTGCTGGCATCTATTTCATGTACCAATGGTATCGTATATTCACCAGATTAGCAAGGCGACTCCTCTTCACATGCAAAGAGACATCGCCTTCAGAACCACCTGGTCATTTTGCAGATTGTAGATACGAAAACGAACATGCAAACCCGACAGATCCACAACCTGGCCAGGTTTAATAAGACGCCCTTGCTCACAACCCTTGTCAGCTGTAAACCAACCTACAACCGCCTTCTAAAACACGCACAGCGATACTACTTATCGTTTATCTATTAGAGGATCAGAACATGGAAGAAATACCAAGCTTAATGGGGCCTTTAGAAGTTTGTTTTCAGCTATATGTTAAGTCTTGTGTTAGTTCATCTAACTGGGACAATATCTGAGTTCATCTTATTCCTTGCGTAGGTACAGAGTACACATACACGCTTTGTGTAAGTGTAATACTTAATCTATCAACATTCACCACTATAATAATTTTGCCTTCACCAAGAGCAGCACCCTCACCGTTCAAGTAGCATGCCGACAGTTGAATGGCTGATATTGATTTTCCTGGTTCTTTGTAGCATCTACAATGGATGTTACATGTTGGCACATATACCAATAGCCTCACAACTTGATGAACTTTGTTCAACGTCTCCAAACTTTAATCATACAATAAATCCGATGTTTTACAAACTCAGATATAGGCCCTTCAAACTTTTTTGCTGCCGCTTTTTCATCTTTTCCTCTTCCTGGCCCAACCTCATCTGTCATCATGGTGACGCTTCGTAGCCACGCACTAGAGAAGACAAGACGCTCGTCTTGGGCTTTTCTCCCTCAAGAGATCCGCCGCATGATCCTAGAGGAGATCTCTCGTCAAAGACGGTGGGGTCGTGCGTCCGCTGTTTGTAAAGAATGGCATGCCCTTATTGCACCGAATAATCTCAACCGACTGGAGTTGAACAGAGCATCCGTAGAGGGCCTGAAAACGATCATTCTGCAGAGGCACCTCATCCGCCGAATCTACCTCAACATCGAGCTCCCTTCTTATACCTGTCGGCGGTGTCAGCGGGTTTCTGGTTTAGGGGAGCGTTCAAAGCTTATCAAAGGGGCGTTACGAAAACTCTCTGGAGCGCTCGAAACTTGGGAGCCCACAGATCGTATAACGTTGGAACTCAATGTATACTCACCCAGCGACCCGGACCATTGGTTCAAGAACCATCTTTACGGATTCAAACACGAAGATGGTGGAAACCTCCTCGAGAAGCAGAAAACTTGGGATGATCCAAAACATGGCTGGGTTGAAGGGAAGCAGGTAACGCTTCCAAGCGCAGCCTCTATCCTGCAGCTATTCAAACCGATCGGACCGGGCTTCGTGGCTGGCGCAAAACCCGCACAAGTCCCTGCAGTCAAGGGCATTGTGATCCGCCGACAGATGCGACGTAGAATCGACCCGTTAGCGCTCTGCAGCCTGCTGAAGCGGTTTCCAAACGTGGAGAGCATCGACTACGAGCCGTGGCGGGTTCTGTGTCACGACCTGGATACAAATGGCTCGATCCTGGGGCATGGAGACCACCGTAAGTCAACGGCAGACGCGATAGGTATATCCCCGTATCTAACATTGTAACAGGGATGCAGGATCTGCTTCAAAAACTGCCCCAGCACGTCAGATCAGTGACCATTTTCGAAGATTTCAACGAACAGATCGCGGAGGCTATTCGCAACGACATGAACCCGCCCATCATCACCATGTTCATGCAAATGGAGACCCGCCAGTTCACAAAATATGAGCTGGGGGAAGCGTTCGCTGTGAAGAGCCGTGACCTCGAACATCTTGCTGTGTCGTTCATGATCGATGCTCGAGACTTCTTCAGATCTTGCAAAATGCTCAGTGACTGGCCTCGACTCCGATCGCTGATACTCACAACGCCGCTCATGACGAAAGGGTCTCGGGACCGTATATCGGACTTGTTGGTGAATGCTGGCCAAGTTGCGCAAAAGATGTAGCATTTGAAGAGTCTCGCGATCTGGCACTGTTCTCACGACGAGGCTAGTGCAGTAATCTTCCTCAAGAACGAAAGGGAAGACAGAAACGGACATGATTCGGCGACTCTAACATGGCGAGGAACGCGCGATTTCGATTTCAGTAAAGAGGTGGTTGAGACATGGCAGAAAGTTGTCTGCACATGTATTTCTCATCAAGGATATGTTGGCCAATGCGCATCTCACCAACTCCTTTGCAGGATCGAGCGAGTGGAGGGCGAAATCATCTCTCATGGCGATACCAGCCATCATCTCCATTTACCTGATGGTGTAATTGATCCTACATCGCTGCGGCAGATACGCAAGGAAGGGATATTGCAAAGAGAGGCCTGGGCAGTGGAAGCTGAGCCCAGTGGATGGACCTAAAGAAGATCCATAACGAAGCTGTTATCAATAGGAAATACGATCACCGTGGTGACATGAGTTGTTTTGGGAAACAAAAGGGATACTTGCGCTGATTATGATTGATTGTGGAAGAAGTCTTTTATTGTAATACGACGTTGGCTAGGGGGTCGCAGAAATCTTATGACTACGGTTGTGTCTAAAGTGACAAAAAGATTTAGACAATATTAGGATAATTTAGGAGTACTTAGGATGATCTTTGACTATCTTATTTTCTCATCTGATGTACGGTCTTTAAGTCTTCTGACACCCAGACAAGCATAGAGGCTTAGATAGTAGGTCATTTATAATAGTACATTGGAATTCAGTAAGAGCATATGTGATTGATACGAGCCGCGGTATCCAAGAACCCCTGTAGCGCTACTCTAGCAGGGGCCAGTGATGCACTGAAAACAGCCTAGAAACTCGAGTTCGCAGGCTGGAGCCCCTCCACTCCAAAGCCTGGCAGTTCCCCAGCATCTTGGCACCTCATTCCCCAACACGTGCCATCCCTCTCAACCATTATCCGTCGTCAATCGAGCCACCCATTAACAAATTCTCTCACATCTCACTCCCTTTGTGATCTACTCACTCCTTTCTGAATTGATCTGATTTGACCAGCTCTCTCACGTTCTCTTTGCGCGCGCTCAAAGCGGCTTGGAAACTTGCCCCCCCTCATCTTATCTATATTCCCCTCGAGCAATCGCCACGAGCTTCTTTGTTCTTTGTTTCTCACAAGCCAGAAAAAACACTCCCCGCCTCACCCGTCGATAGCCCGCTGTACTTACGTATTTGCTACTGTTTTACAACTAGCGCTGCAGGGCTGCTTATTTCTAGCTTGGAAGAACCCGATCTTGGTCCTAACTTATTACTAGTTGACCAACAAAAGGTTCCCCAGCCTTAGAACTCTCTCCAGCAGCCAGCTCCCCTCTCAACGCCACGAAACAGTTAATAACTACTTGCTAACAACCGTGCGAGGGCGGCCTGTCTTTGCTTTGCCTTGCCTGTCTCGTCTAGCAGTCTATATAACCAATCTACAGGTTATTAGACCAGGCTAACCTAATCGTCTCACAACTCAAGACATCTGTACTTTTGGATTGGATTTGTTTCTGCTGCTTGGGCTTTGTCGTTCAAAAGTGCCCTTGTTATTCCTCCCTGGGACTCTTTATCATTAGGCCATTTGTACATTCCCTGGCCCTACCATCGCGATTGTACTGCGCCCCTG
This sequence comes from Fusarium sp. NRRL 25184, assembly GCA_013755755.1. Classification (NCBI taxonomy): domain Eukaryota; kingdom Fungi; phylum Ascomycota; class Sordariomycetes; order Hypocreales; family Nectriaceae; genus Fusarium; species Fusarium sp. NRRL 25184. The sequence continues at coordinate 81,232 of JABSSZ010000369.1, forward strand.
TCCTTGGCTCTATCCTTATTATTTTTTTCGCTTGGCCGCACTCGATGCCTTCTTGACATTCGTTTTTTCTGTCAATCAGCTTTTGTATCGACGACTTCTCCTTCCCGCGAAACCAGGCCGGCCAATAAGGTAGTCCGACGATCCGTTCCTCGGGACTGCTTCCCTTCTTTCCGTCCGCCGTTACAGAATTCCGAACTCTTTGCACCTAAGGTACCTTCAAGACTAGAGCGTATCCCCTGAACAGCTTCTTCCGCCTCATGGAATGCGATAGCCTGTGGCGATGAACTCCCTCAACATCCTAACGGCCCGCGTATCGCCGCCCCCGAGTCCAACTCAATCCCGATCGAACAGCATAGGAGGAGGTCCCATTGGCACAATTGGATTGGCCTCCGAAGACCAGGACGATAGACCATCCGGTCACGAGACTGAATCCTTTGCCCAGGATACTATCGACGAATCGCGATTCACCGAAAAGCCGGCTGACGAGAGTACACCATTGCTCAACGACACAGGCGACAACCAAAAACGAAGCTCATGGTGGCACTCTATCCCTCGACGTCTTGCTTCTAGCATTATTGGTTCTATTAGATGGGTTCTTGCGACACTAGCATCCCCAGGTGTCTATCTCATTGCCTGTTTCTATGACGAATACGGCAATTTCGCACCCTTTACGCAGCTCGGAAAACTATTTGGATTACACGGAACTCGACATAAGACCATGGAAGAACCTGAAAATGTTTCTGAAAAAGACTATGGCAGGACTTCAGGATATAGGAGGCTAACACCAAGACCGAGGCCTGTATCATCATCATCGACGTCATCAGGCCTCTCATCGGAGTCGGAATCAGATGGATCACGGTCAGGCAGTCTCAGTCGACACGCACGATCGAAGTCACTACAGCCTGCAGAGGAAACCGGTCCGGCGAGAAGGTCAATTCGCATCAAGCTCAACAGTGACGAAGATCTCAGGCAGCGGAAGCATAGGAAAACGCAATCGGCAGTCGCGCGAACAAAGGCTAGTGATTTGGGCAGCGGCGACCTCTCGGCGCATCTTAAATCTCCGACTTCTCCCATTGCAGCGCTCACCAAGTACCCAAAGACACCGGCACCACCTCGACCTTTGATCCCACGCAGGCAGCCGTCCTACATCAACCTCGAGCCGCCGACGAGCCCGCAGAAGACCTTGATTCTAGATCTAGACGAAACCTTGATACACAGCATGTCCAAGGGCGGCAGGATGAGCACCGGACACATGGTTGAAGTGCGCTTGAACACAACATATGTGGGGGTTGGTGGACAGACATCGATTGGACCGCAGCATCCAATTTTATACTGGGTTAACAAGCGACCGTATTGCGACGAGTTTTTGAGGCGGGTGTGCAAGTGGTACAATCTGGTTGTTTTCACGGCGTCGGTGCAGGAGTACGCAGATCCAGTGATTGACTGGTTAGAGGCGGAGAGGAAGTATTTCTCGGCGCGATACTATCGTCAGCACTGCACATTCCGGCAAGGCGCTTTCATCAAGGACCTCAGTTCGGTCGAGTCAGACCTGAGCAAGGTGATGATTCTGGACAACAGTCCGTTGAGTTATCTATTTCACCAAGGTAAGGTGCCTCAGTCGGATTATTCGGGGGAGAGACTGTTAACATGCGTTTGCCAGACAATGCGATTCCCATCCAGGGCTGGATCAATGATCCGACGGATACAGACTTGATGCATTTGGTGCCGCTGCTGGAGGGCCTGCAGTACGTTCATGATGTTAGGGCGTTATTAGCCCTAAGGGGTGGTGAAGATGGTCAACATATGGCATAACTTATGATAAGGTACTTTAATCTGGAGTTGATTTCTCGTTTTCGCTGTACTCCGTAGTTCACGTGGATAAAGTTGGTCCCCTAGGAAGTAGATGTGGCGGGAGAGCAACCGCCATGTTACCCCAGACACAGGCGAGTGGCTTGACGTAGTTGAGGTAAACTTATGATGATATTATGAATATTGTCTAATTTTAGGGTCAGATTTATGATGATGTAGTTGTCTTTATTCATAATTCCCCTAAACTTCTCAATCTTAGGGTAACCCTAACAATGAGCAAAACTCCAGTTACAACACTCTTCGGGGTTTGGAGCATAGGTCTAAGTACAGGCTTGCTTTCTGGTGTCTTGTGATGCACCAATATTTCCAATTAAACACAAGATATTCACTTACAAAGAACAAGGGTCCATCCACAATCACACGTCAAATCCGTCATGACATCCCAACCCTCTGTACTCGAATTGTGATGTTCAGGGACAGGGTCTGGTGTCAAAGGCATGTGGTGAAAGTCTGAGACAAGAGTTGCAGGTTAGCTCGAAACGGAATGTGTTGTTGAGCCGACTGTTTTCGGGAGGCCAGGACCGGCTTTGAAGATGGGAATTTGTTTGAACTGAACTCATAACTTGGAAACGGGGAATAAAAAACAAGCTTTGGACCGGCTTCGGTTCCGCGGATCACATCAGGCACTTTTCAGCTGGGGGCTGTTGAAGGGAGTTCGGCTGGAAAGGGACACAATGGCAGAAGAAAAGTCAATGGCCGGCTTTGATATTACCGGGGTTCATTGTGTGAGAGAACCGAGGGAAAGGAAAGGAATAGAGGCAAATGACGACGTGACACCGTCACTCGTCACTCACTTCTGAGAAAGTCTGGGTACTGTGCTGTGCTGTGCTGTGCTAGAGATTGGTTATGGCGCTGTTCCCCGCTGAGACTTGCTTGCTTTCATGGAACTGAACTCTGCTGGAGTTAGAGCAGCAGCTACAAACCCTGGTCACCAAGAAACTTGCCCTGGACCTGGACCTAGTAGACCAAGCTTCCCCATCTTTTGCCCCGCCCACAGGAGATCAAGCTCCTGTAGCTCCAACTACAGACAGGGCAGGGCAGCTGTGAGTGAGTAAGTTATGCAAGAGTGAGTGAGTGAGTGAGTGAGTGAGTGAGCTCTGCTATGGCATGTCTGAGTCGTACATGTAAACGTCAGATCAGGTACAAAGTTGGCAGGGGAGTAAAAGAAATGCACCCTGCAATGAGTGAGGTTAAGTGAATTCATTCGGCTAGTGGCAGTGAAGAGGAGCTTCAGTGGCTGGAACATGGAGGGAAACGAAAACGGTCCAGAGTTGAAATTTGTCTCACCAAATGGTGACATCATCACATCTGGTGACGACACAAGAGAGGGAGGAGGGGAGAACCGAGAAACAGTCAAGGCAATGGAAGGCAAGCCACCCGGAAGCGCTTTTCTCAATGATGCGAGATCGAGATCTGTGACCAGCTCGAGAGTACAAATACTGGGAAGGATCCAATCCAACGAGCTACCACCTTATTCTTTCACACTCTACTAACTCATCTCAACCAATTGAAGCTATACCCATCCATCTCTTGACACTTCAACTCAACCACAACAAAACAAAACAAACACAACTCATCAAAATGTCTCTGCACTACCTTCCCCCCGTCAAGCCCTCTGCCATCGCCCTCGGCACGGCCTTCAACCACGGCATTGAGCTCGCCGTCCTCGCTCCCATCTTCGGCCAGACCTACCAGCGCGCCAAGGCTGCCAACACCAAGGAGGAGTTCATCCGCTCCAAGGAGGCTTCCGGTGCTGCTCTCGCCTGGGGCTCTTCCCTCATCGGCTCTGCTCTTCAGTCTTATGGTGTCGGTGCTCTCATCAACGCCACTGGTACCCTGAGCTACAAGGGCGCTGCTTACCTCGGATCCCTCATCTTCTTCGCTACCTCAGCTCCCGGTGTATGTCTTCACTCTTCTCTCTCACTGCATCCATTCACTAACTAACATTGTATAGTACATTGCTCAGATCTTCGTTGAGAAGCGACCTCTCGACACCGTCGGCGTCAGCCTGGCTACCAAGCTCGTTGAGACCCTCGGTCTCTCCGTCTTCCTCACCTGGTGGGGAACCCGAACCAACCCTTTTGAGTAAATCCTCTCTTGACCAAGGTTTCTTAAATCTCCCCATGATCGGGATGGGTTTTCATGATGAATTTGTTATACCGCGGCTTCGGGCCTGTGTGAGATAGGAATAGGGACGATGTGCCTATAAGAGAAAGCCAATAAGGCAAAAATAATACCACACAAATGAACAACCTCCAGCCTGATAATGGGATGTCAATTTTTTGAATGCATGGCATTCGACGACCGGAAAGCTATGAAGTGATGTGCACATTATGAAGGTATCTTGCGGCAACTGCTACTCGTAAATATGGGGTTGAAGTTATCCAAAGACTCGGTTATGTTTCGTCCTAAAGTTTATCAATGATGTGATCAGGCTAAGGTGAGTACCCAGAGAAGGGTTAAGCCGTGACAATGCTTCGGTATTGAGCTGTCACATTTGGGTGTATTGTGGTGGTATTGGGGGTTGGATCTCGTGCCGTGGCTTGCCGAATGATCTGCATTTCGCGAACGCAGCAGCATCACGAGCTCACAGGTTACAGCTCGAGATCTGCCATGTTTCAAATTCAAGGACCCTTGATAATCATGTCCCATTTTTAATGCAATAGCTAAACCTGAACGCCGCCAAAGCCCTCATCCAGCCGTTGGTTCTCCGGCTAGATGTTCTGGTATAATACATCCAGACTTGTACTTGTTCTAACACGCCACACCATCCGTCCCAGGGTAACCTAGCTCTTTCTTGATCTTCAGGGAACCCCGCTCTCTCTTCGTCTTTGAAACCTTTCCTATACTGACGGCACTGTCGCGTCGTCGATGGACATTGTCCCCCTAGTACTTGGTTCCACCCTTGACCCAGAAAGCCTGCTTGCCATACTCCTTCTGCACGTACTTGACGAGAGACGCGTAGCTCTCGCCGAACGCCTCACCATCATCCTCGCCGTCCTTGTCAGCAGACTTATCCTTTGACTTCTTGCCCTCGGCCTTCTCCATGATCATGACCACGGATGTAGGACGCTTGGTCTTGGCGGCAGCGCCGAGCTCAGCGCGCGACGTGACGAAGATAAAAGGCACGTTGTGGTCCTCGCACAGCACGGGGAGGTGAGAGATGACGTCCATGGGAGAAATGTCGCCGGCAATGATGACAACGCCGGGGAAAGAGGTGTTGCCGGGGGCGGAAGGGGGAGACTTTCGGAGAGTCTTGACGACCTCCTTGACGCCGCGCTTCAGGGTGTTGTTCTTGGCAGCTGTGAAATGTTAGCGATCTGTCCAAGACACATCGTTCTCTGTAGTCGCATACCCTTTCGGATGGTCTTGTAGACCTTCTTCATGCCCTTCTCATCCGCCACGGGGAGGGCGAAGGGAACGACAGTGCGCTCAAGAGGCAGCTCATCTGCCTTCACCTCAGCATCAGAGTCCTCGTCCATGTTGGCAGCAGCAGCAGCGGCAGCGACGGGGGCATCCTGCTGAATCTTCTCCTCAAGGGCGGCGGCGAGCTTCTCCTTCTTGTCCTTCTTATCCTTCTTCTCCTTCTTGGACTTTGAAACGCCGGACTCGTCGCTTCTCTTCTTGTCCTTCTTCTCCTTCTTATCGGGCTTCTCGGCGGCCATTGCTGCGGTTCTCTCGAGGAAGCTTCGTCGAAGTTATTACTTGTGTCTTATTTGGAGTCGCACGGAGATTGTGTGTGCGAATTGAAGGTCCCGCGGCAATGTTGGTGGTCGCAAAGTTACCGTGTTTTCTTTTAGCACTCCACTGACCTCGAAATTTTTCTAACTTTTTTTTCGGCGAGTGGAAGAAGAGCTACCGCGAAGAGTTTCGGCGTCACGTACCGCCGGTTCCGCAACCGTTCTTTTCACGTGACCGTCTCCAATCATGCTCTCGCCAATGGCTATTACCAGTGGATCCGATATCGATTCGGATCATTAAGAGATATGCCATTGATGGGATCACTATTTTAGAGAGACTTCAAATCAATGCAATGTTTGGATGTAGAAATATCAAATAACAAAGAAATAGTGTGACTGCTGTCTATTGCACCTCCTGATCTAGGTATTGATGATGTACAATGAGTCCAGAGGACCTACTCCAACACATCCGCCGTGGTTTTGCTCCAGTAATTTGACCAATTTACTCCTCCTCATCACCGAACTCGGCACGACCAGCCTTGGAGTTAAGGTACTCGCTTCTATGGCGGAAGTTAGTATTTTGCCTGTGGTTGGGCGCTGTGTATAAACGAACCGCTCGACAGCCCAGTTCATGATGTAGTAACCGGCAACCATGGGAGGAAGCCAGTAGAAGATTTGGCTCTTGGTTCGGCGGAAAGTGTTGAAGATGGCATCATGGAAGGCACCGGCCCAAGGGTTCTGTCGGTTGGCGGACAGACCGTAAGTGATGATACCACGCTGCTTCTCACCACCTGATATCGAGTTAGTCTCCAGTTTCGTCGATGACGTTGATGAATCCTCCGGGAATATCCCATCGATGAATTTCGAGACCGGTTATGCGCATGCATCGAGTTTTGGTGTTATATCGACCCAATTGCTTCCACCTCGTGCATCGTCATTCTCCGTTGGTCCGTCGCGTTCATCGACCCAGTTTCCTCGTTCGCACATCGTAGGAGCAATCACTTACCAAAGTGGCCCCAGTTACCAATGTAGCTATCAAAATTCCGTCAGCATTCAATTCTGTTTCGATTGGTACAGTTTGAAGGCCTGGTGTTGTTCGTTCGACCATTAACCATTGGAAAAGCCGCACGCAACAGAACCACCAATTGCCCTCGTTCAATCGCATTCCACGTACTGTCCGTTCTTGGGGTCGGCAGCGCCGCTTCGGAGCATCTGAGTCGGTCTCATTTTGGAGGATTTGGCACGAAAAGTTGAGGTCTCTCGTGTGTGGGTTTTGAAGTCGTCGGTTTGGAGGCGAAAGGCAGAAAAGGGCCACTTGAGGATTTCTCGGGTTGGAAAGGAAAGCGCAGACGCAGGCTTTCCCCATCAGCCGAGCTTTCCCGAAGTAGCTTAGCTCCGAGTAACAACCCACCCGAAGGAATCTAACAGCCAACCAACGAATCGTACTGGGAATTTGTCCAAAGGTGGACTAAGAGCTTCAAATCATCATCGCCGTCTGTTCCATTGACTCCGAAAAGCTTCAGCTACGCCTCAGTTCCCATCGATATTTGGGTTCTAACGACCACCATTTTTGACCGACGTCTTGCAACGATACGCCGAACAAGACTTTAAGCACACCACATCAAAATGGCGGCCGCTGCGAGAGCCCTCAACTTCATGTACCGCATGGCGGTCCCCGCTTCAGCTGTCGTCTTCCTAGGCAGTCAGTCTATATACGACGTCAAGGGAGGAACTCGGGCTGTCATCTTTGACAGATTGTCTGGTGTTAAGGAGACCGTCGTCAATGAAGGAACCCATTTCCTTGTTCCCTGGCTGCAGAAGAGCATCATCTTCGATGTCCGCACCAAGCCCAGGAATATCGCAACAACCACCGGCAGCAAGGATTTGCAGATGGTTAGCTTGACACTGAGAGTGCTGCACCGACCAAATGTCAAGGCTCTCCCCAAGATTTACCAGGTAAGATGGGCAAGTAACCTCTGGTTCGGGTCATATGACTGACTCTGATAGAACCTTGGTGCCGATTACGATGAGCGAGTCCTCCCCTCTATTGGAAACGAAGTCTTGAAGGCTATCGTCGCCCAGTTTGATGCCGCAGAGCTCATCACCCAGCGAGAGGCTGTCTCTGAGAGAATTCGAAACGACCTTACTCTTCGTGCTGCCGAGTTCAACATCGCTCTTGAGGATGTTTCCATTACCCACATGACCTTCGGTCGTGAGTTCACAAAGGCCGTCGAGCAGAAGCAGATTGCCCAGCAAGATGCTGAGCGAGCACGATTCATCGTCGAGCGTGCTGAGCAGGAGCGTCAAGCCAACGTCATCCGCGCTGAGGGTGAGTCCGAGTCCGCCGAGGCCATCAGCAAGGCCATCCAGAAGGCTGGTGACGGCCTCATTCAGATTCGAAAGATCGAGGCCAGTCGTGAGATTGCTGCTACTCTTTCTTCAAACCCCAACGTCGCTTACCTCCCTGGTGGAAGCGGAAAGCAGGGTGGCCAGTACCTGTTGTCGGTGGGCAGGGCTTAAAGTAATGGACTTTGTATGATGTGAAGGATGTTGAGGAAATGACTGGGAAATCCCCGCTTATCGTTGGCGATGAAAACATTTATTCATGAGCGCCAACTATGTATTTCTAGAACGAGACCAGACGGGAATATCAACCCTATCTCGCAATGTATAATCGCCGGTGGCTTCACGGCTTCTCCCGTTCCAAAACGGCATTAACTAAGCTGAACCAGTGACCAAGTCCAGAACACCCCAAGATCTACGATGCCCAATGCTCTCCAGTCCCATGAAAATTCACATGCGTATCTACCTATCTTGAACATGGCGCCTAGGCTCAAGAGCTATGCCTCGATGAATGCCTCGGTCAATCCTGAAGCTTTCCCAGGAGCCACGAAATTACCATCCACCAGTTTCCAACCCTCTCTCTGCATATCCATCCACTCATTCCTAATCTTGAGACGAACAAGGTCTCCTGCTGCCCTTGCATCTTCAGCAGAATCATGGCCTACCATCTTTGGACCCGTCTCCTGTTGAATCTTCCGGTTGAGATGAACATCCATGAGCATCTTCAGGCTATACCGATATGGTAAACCAGCCTTGTGGGGGAAGAGCAGCACGGTATCAATCAGTGTTGGATGCACAATACGGACTGAGTTGAGATCATTCTCGAGACCATGTCCGATCAAGGGTGTTGTTGGAGAGATGAGTTGAAAAAGTAGGTCTCTGGCAACTTCTGGGGATGAGACGATCTTGAGCTGCTTCTTCTTAGGCTTCAGCTCGCCATCTTCGCTCACATCGTCGTCGCTACTCTTAGTTGGCTTCGTCGATATGTCCGCGGTCCATGATTCAGCTTGGGCGAGATCGTCAGGCCAGACACCGGAGTATCGCGAGTTGAGGTCCAGAATTTCTCCCAACGGTCGAACTAGAACATCTAGCAGCTCCTCGCCCGTCGGCCATGATGTTGCGGTTAGACGGATAAGTTCCATGCCGAAAACTGTATAACCCATCTCGCAATCAAAAGCCACTGCTCTATCCGTAGGCACGACAGGATTCTCGGGAGTTTCTGCAAAGTTAAGCACAGAGGCAAGTCTCTTGGGATCAGAGGTCTTGAATACGTGGTGATCGCGAGTGAAGCAGCCAACAGAGTCTCCGACTTCTTGACCACAACACTGATATCGCTTGGGCTGCCTGTTGTTGTCGCCTGGAGCCTTGGGGGCGATGAAGGTCTTTCCCCAGTGGAACGTACATGTTCCGCCAGAAGTGAGTGCGCCATCTTCTTCACGTCTTCCAGGAAAGACCTGGAAACGTTGTTGACAACGGTCACATTTCTCCCAGCCTGCAGCTGTTGCTAGGCCTTGTCTCGCCTTTTCGATATCTGCTTCTGACGGTATACTAGCAACATAACCATGATTCGATAGCTTGTCGATGGGAGTCAAGATGCGTTTGGTAAGCTCAACCTCCTGGGCAGGGGCCAGGCCAGTCTTGATTTCCGTCAGTTTTTCATTGGGATCTTTTCCAGCTGCTTCAAGGTCCTTCTTCTTTAGTTCATCCTCTCTTTCAGTCTTCCACTGATCAACCTTCATTCGCTTGTATTGCATAACTTTGTTTTTCATAACATTAGAGTACACGGCGGTTTTGTGAACAGCAACGTATTCCTCCTCGTCTAGTGTTCGGACGATGAGGTCTTGATCTGATATTAGAAGTTTCGTCTCTTCTTTCTTGATCTTAGTTTTAAGCTCCTTGTTCAGTCGGGTAAGTTCTTGGTGAAGCATTTTGACCAGCCGGAGACGAACGTCATGAGCAGCAGGTAAACGCTTAAGCAGTCTTGGATTCAGTGTCTCGGCCTTCATGGGTTTTGCTGGTACAGGTTTCCGGGCAGAAGACGGGCGTGATTCAGTAGCAGAATGACTTGTTTTGGCAATCTTTGAAGAAGCTTTTGGAGTGTGATCCTGAGTGTCCAATTTCCGCTTCAGTGGCGGGGGAGATACTGGTCGAGTAGCTGTTTCAAGCTTCTTGGCTACTGGTTTTGGAATATCATCCGTTGAGTTCCCACGAGATGTTCCAGAAGAGCTGGGTCTGACATCCTGGGGAGTTTTAGGTGAAGGGGGTGGATGAAAGGGATCTGTCCTCACACGCTTGCGTAGTACATCCTGGTTTGCTGCGGTGGTCTCATTACTCGTGTCATCTGATGAAAGTCCTTGTGATGGCGGTTCATATTTCTCCTTTGGATGGTTGAATGGACATAGGCTCGCGGCGCAATCATCGCCCTTGGGACAGGGGATGTGTTTAAAGAAACTCATGGTGACGACACCTCAAAGTGACGTTGAGGGTTTCCCAATATGAGCTCTGTGTCGGCATCCGTGATCGTGTGAGCTTCTATTGATGCCAGCGAGATCGTTGAGCGTGAATAGAAGAATCAAGTTTGGAGGTTGAAGTCAGGTTTAGGGTGGTTGTGCTTGGTGAGACGAGACAATAGGAGGTTATCCACTGCAGTGAGGTGAGTTGTTGTGGAGAGGTTGAAGGGAAGACCGTGCTGATATAAATGCACGTGAGCTTCTTGAAGGGTCGGAGGAGCCACAAGAGAAAAGTATCAAATTATCGTCGCCTTGATTCAATTGAGATTGTATTAACTGTCGCTTTTGATGTACATATGAGGCTGAGCTTGAAGGAAGAGCTGTAGGTAGCCTAAGCCTTCAGCTCTCAAGCGGTTACTCTCATGATGAGATCCACTTTTAACTCTAGTGCTGAACTCCGCCATGATTTTAGAGGCTCATGAGCCATGACGCTTCATACCCACTAGAATAAGGGATGGTCCATACTTTTGTTCGTAATAATCACAGAATTATAAGAATGCAGCTGATTATGTGTGTACTAGTCTAACCACATACTGAAACAGATTTGGCTCTCTTTGCAACGACGACAAACTTGCTTTCAGTGCTTTTACACACTACATCCTAATAAAGACGGCTCGCACTCGGTTTCGCACCCCTTTGTAGGCGTCATGATAGGAATTCAGCTCGCCCAAATCTAGAACCAACCCGCGATGGTGTTGGGAAAGCGCCACATTTGAGGATCGATTAAACAGATGAAGTAAGATCCGTAGACCAGTTAGTCCATGCAATCTAAACCGAAGCCAGCTATTGGCAGTAGTCGGAATTCACATCTATCCGAGATATCGTGTAGACTGCGATAAGTCCGCAACTATAAAGACTGAATGAAGCCTCTACTGTCATGGCTACGACGACCACGTCTTCAACTCAGCCCCACGGCATTAATACTCGTTAAACACCGCTGTCAGCAACCAGATTGTATTCCTAAAACGGCACAAGTGTCGCGTGTTTGGTCGACGTCGATAGTTGTCATCGATATTCTGGTGGGGACTTTAACGGCTTAACTCCGTGCTGCCTCCGTATTTCTGCAGTTGAGCGGACTTCAAACAACCCGACTTTACGCAATCCGAAACTCCGTTGGGGGCTGCATCTCCTGAGAAACCTCAACTAATTTATTCTTAAAAGACTGGCAACTTTTCTGCCTCAGTCTCTTTTTTTGGTCATTTCAATTTTATCGCACATCTATCATCATGTCTAAACCTGTTGTTCTTGAAGACGTTACAGGCGGAAGCGCAAAGGCTACTCACCTTTGTGTTTTAGTCCACGGCGTAAGCATCATCCCCTGACGATCAACCCTTATACGTCATGTAGCGCTGACAATAGAATAGCTCTGGGGAAACCCAAGCCATTTGCGCAATGTTGCGAAGGCGCTGCGCGACGAATATTCCGAAGACGAATTATATATCCTGCCTGCCGAGAAGAACCGCGGTAACTTCACATACGACGGCATTGAACTTGGTGGCGAGCGCGTGTGCGCAGAGATCGAGGACAAGTTACGCGACATTGAAGAACAAGGAGGCAAGATCACCAAGTTGAGTATTGCAGGATACTCGCTCGGTGGTCTAGTTTCGCGATATGCGGTTGGTTTGCTTTATGCGAAGGGAATTCTCGATGAGCTCGAATGCATGGTAAGTCGCACATAGGGGAACAGTAGTAGAAAAAGATTGGATGAACTAACAATCCTGTCAGAACTTTACCACATTTGCATCCCCCCATCTCGGAGTAAGAACACCACTTAAAGGATGGCTCAACAACGTCTGGAACGTCCTCGGCGCCCGAACGTTATCAATGTCCGGTCGCCAACTTTTTACCATCGATAAATTCCGCGACACCAATCGACCTCTTCTCGCAGTACTCGCCGATCCAGATTCTATCTTCATGTCTGGTCTCAAGAAGTTTAAGCGCCGCACACTATACACAAACATTATCAATGATCGCAGTGTTGTACACTACACATCCGCCATTACCAAACATGATCCTTATACAGACCTTGAAAAGGTTAACCTCAACTACCTGAAGGGATATGAAGGTGTAATTCTTGACCCTGACCATCCTATTGCGCTTCGACCTAAACTTCAACAAGACACGCTATTGACAGACTACGAAGCTCTCAAGAAGTGGGTCAAGAGCATCCCGTTTATGGTGACGGTCGGTGTTATAATTCCGATCGGAATTGTTGTCTTCCTCGCCAACTCTGCCGTCCAAACAGTTCGAAGTGCCAATCGAATCAAGGCGCACGAGTCAGGAGAGGCTGGGTTGAAGATCGAGCAGTACCGCATGCCCCTACGGATTAAAGAGATTCGAGAAGAAGTTGAACAAGCTTACGAGGTTCTCAACAGCTCACAGAACCAGCAATACTTGGCAGCGTCAGATTCAGAAGATGATCTGGCTTATGATGCTGAGGATCGCAAGCTGCTGAAGAAAGAGCGCAGGATGTCGACTCCTGGACAGCCTACGCTTGCGCTGACTCCTGATCAGTTCGAGATGATCGAGAACTTGGATGCAGCTGGTTGGCGCAAGTTTCCTGTTCACATTCAGAAGCATCGACATAGTCACGCGGCTATTGTAGTGCGCATGGATAAGGAGAGTTTTGCAGATGGTTGGGTTGTTTTGAAGCACTTTGCTGGAAGCGAGTTCCTCATGTAAGGCGGATGTTCTATTGCAACGGATTATAATGGACTTATGCGCGATGCATTTGGGAGGCGTTGGGATACCTTTAATACGGTTGGGATATATGGATAGAACTGGAGTTTTTACAAAATGCCTTTTGTTAGACACTGGCAAGGAAACCTTTAGGACCTGTAAGCGAGTTTAGCGAGGATACTTATTAATTCATGGGATAATGATGATTTATTAAATCTGTGTAATGATCTCTAGGCACAACGTAGATCTAACATTGAGATAGCAACTCCTAGGTATAATATGTCATTGTGCAGACCAAGTGACATTGATTCGTCATACCCCTAGTACACCGTGGCATCGTGAGTACCAAAACTGTCGTCATCTCACCAACCTCTGGTGTTGCAGTCTGATGACGCCGTGATTCAGCATCACGTGTTAATCGCCACATTCTCTCCCCAGATCAACCGACCCCGCATCACGGTCCAATCGGAAACTTGTGAGTTTCGTGATCAAGAGGCTCGTAATTGGCTAAAACGACCTCAATCAGCCGATTGCTCGTGCTTTTGCCTCCACTTCTCTTCTAAGCTAAGATCCTCTCCTCTTTTTCTTCTTCCACAGCGGAGAAAGAAGCCCAGACCAGTCGAGTAAGAGTACCGACTGCTGCTGCCAAAGTCTCGTGCTGCTCTGCTCTGCTTTGCTTGTCGAGGTCGCGAGGGTCTCCAGATCTAAACTTGATCACTCCATCATCAGCTCTTCCATTGTATTGTTCTTCTTGTGTTAATTCTCTCGCGGCCCGACATAGCTGCGAGCTCCGCTCTCGAGTCCGTCTTACTGCTCTCTTGTCGATTACCCATATCCGGCTCCGCGCCCCCCGGAGATAAGAAAGCGCTGGTGCTTAAGCCGAGGCGCCGGCTCAATTTTCCGCAACCACCAATCTCTCAGTGATCAACTTGATCCAAGAGCATCATCGAGCTTACGGCTCATTGGGATAGGAATTGGGGATTCAAACGGTTCTGCGATTTGTTTTAGAGCTTCTTTGCACTATTTATAGGTCAAGCCAATTGCCACTCGATCAATTGGACCTCTTGTTCTACCTCGCTTCTCTTCGATTCTTTTTTCCTGACGAGCAGTATTTGCTCGAATCTGCGACAATGGTTCTCACTCATACGACAAACCATAACTATAACCACCCATTCCCGACTGTCACTCTCGCCTACTTCCTTCGATACTCCTCGCCTCAGCTAAACCCCTTCGCCGCCCATGTTCTCAGCACCGACACCATTGAGAGCTATGTTGACCCAAAAACCCGTCGACTTCACACAACTCGTATCCATTTGAAGAAAAGTCGACTGCCCGGTGCTGTATACAAGCTACTTCCTGCCAGTGTCACTGGTGGTGGCTCTGGGGACAAGGCTTCATACATTCTCGAGACGAGTGTTGTCGATATCAAAGAGGGTTGGATGAAGACGGAGAGCCGAAACCTCAATTTCACGGGTGTACTTTCTGTCATTGAGAAGCAGGAGTTCAACGTTCCTACCGAAGGTGTTAACCAGAATCCTAACGAGACTGCTGTGACGACTATGGTCCAGTTCAGGTCAAGACTTGGGGATAAAATTAGGGGCAAGCTGGGACAAGCTCAAGAGGACGGTTGGTTCAAGAACGGCATTATTGGCGGCTGGGGCACGAAGGGCATTCAGCGCAGCATCGAAAGCATCGCCTCTACCAAGACGCAGGATCAAATGGGTAAAAGCCGCGATGGCATGAAACTAGTCCTCGAACGATTGCGCAACAATGGCGTAATGGGAGTCCTCGAGACGATACGGCGAGAACGTCAACGACAGCTTGCTTGAACGCATAACGATACGACCAACTGTAACAATGAACGACAACGGCCTTTGAGCAGCACAACCTCGGGAGGGAAAGGTTCCTGATGGGCTGTGTACGCTCTGTGTATTATTACTGCTTTTCACCTGAGCCTGGCGTATGTGTCTTTTTTTGGGTAGGGGAATCTGTGGAAAATCTGGAGATGCGATGCTGGAATCGGCCAGCGGAGTGGATGAGGGGACAGAATAACATGCGATGACACAACGCCTCTACTACATGTGGCATCCCCTCTCTTGTATTGTGTATGAAAAATGAATGGAAACAAAATTTCAAAGAACCTTGTTCCGCCTACAGTGATTTGCCGTACTTGGTCTAAGTGATGCACTCCTACTCCAAACACCAAGTATCCCTTTCAGTTGCACGTTTCGCTGCGTGGTTTTCCATGAGTGGTATCGGGTAGATTCAAGGATACGTGCGAAAGCTCTTAGACAAGCTGGCAAGTATGCCACACTGCAAAGAGCTATGGTTTTCATCCATGAAGTATTCAATCGCATCTGGTCTCGTAGGAGCAATACTGATGCCTACGGATATCGATGCGGCCTGAAGGAGAGAGGGAGATTACTACGAGGAGTCTTGCTATCGGCCGTGGTTCTACTGTCAAGGCAAACTATGACAAAAGGCAGATGGCGGAAGCTTTGAAGTCGCCCTTATCATGATGACTTTTCATGATGGCTCTTTGTAGCACACTGACAGGTCTTATTTCTACGATAAGCAGCGTACATCACCATTTTACATTCCGCACATGCTAACAGTTGCACAGTCCACTCACATAGTAACTTCCTCTCGGGCCGTTCTTCTCTGATCCTCCAGTTGTGACCTTGAATTCCACCCAGTATCAAGGATCTCAGTCTTCGTTCCTCATTTCATCCCAACACTGGTGTATGCACTGTTATTGAACTTGCTTTGATGCACAAGTGACTCGACTTCGACCCCTGACCACCGTTCCGGAGATCTCCATCAGATTACTCTATCCCTTGGGAGATTGTCGTTGAATACCTGTATCATTATACGGGGAATAGATTAAAGCAATAAGCAGAAAGGAGTGTATTCAATTTAAGAGCACAGATTGGTCACCCTAAGTCGAAATTCAAGCCATCTGGTACACGGCACCAACAGATCCCTCGGTATCCTCAAAGAATCGATACAGGCCAAATTCGCCCTCTTTTTCCTTCTCAGTCAACATTTTACCACCAGATTTTTCAATGATGGACCCGATGTTGTCAACGTTTTCGACAAACCAGTAAACACAGAGACCTCCTTTTCCGGGATGGAAGTTACCAGTGTGGTCAGGAGCCTGTTGAATACCACCTGTCAAGCCAAGGCTAGGGTTGAAGTCGAATTTCCTGAACTCATCAGGACCCTTGTGGTCAGAGTCCTTGAAGTTGAAGTTGAATACAGCCTTGTAGAACTCTGCAGCTATAGAGGTGTAAGAGCAAGACAAACCAGCAGTTGGCTAGGACATACCACGGCTGACATCTGTGGCAGGGATGCTCATCCAGACGGGAGTACCAAAGACCGGTGGCTTCCATTCAGACATATTGGACGATTAGGATGATATTAAGAAGAATGAAGGGTTGTTTGAGAGTTAAGGATGATGAGGAGAGTTCGACCTGAGGCCATTGAGGTATCGAGGCCCTTTTTATAGACCATCTTGCTGCCTCTTCAGTCTTCACACAATGAATTCATGCTTATTCACACCTTTCTGTCGCATTGCTAGCTGTGAACCGTGAAGATGGGAAGACTTTAGGCCGATGGCTTGAGCTAAGTGACGAAGCTTGCACGTTTTCAACAATAGGAACGCGTCGGAGAAGTCATCTTGGCAGGCGTATTGGACGCCAGCTGAGCACGAGAGCACGTGTTGCTTAGTAAAGGCCATACAGTGTTTGGTTCACTGAAACATGTTTATTTTTCGGATTCTGTAAATGTCAGATTCTGATACAATGCCTAGCGATACTGAGACATAGTGGCAGTTGTGAGCTGAGAGGTGAAGTTTGGTTGTGCTATAGGTAGCTTGTCTATATCACCGGAAATATTGATGATTATAATCTATCCTCTTCGTTAGTTCCGCTTTTGATGGCCATGGCTTTTAATACTGTGCCCGTGCCCCTCCATCTCTCCACTCCAAAGCCTGGAATTGTGAGATGGCGGGGCAGATTAGATTATGCGCATCGGCCCGTCACGTCACTCAATCCCATTGCGATTATCAGTATTTCGGTTCTTTCATTTTCCCTCCTTTCTCGATAAATAAGCTTATTGGTACTTTTTCTCTTCTCGCGATCGACCTACTCTGTTTCATATCACTGTATCATCGTCGAAATCATGCCGGATCAAATAAACGTCCTCTTTGTGTGTCTCGGCAATATTTGCCGCTCACCCATGGCTGAGGGTATCTTCCAGAGCCTTGCTAAGCAGCCGAATCTCAAGGATAAGATTGGGCGCATCGACTCTTGCGGTACAGGTATGAAATTCGGAATAGCTTACTAGAATTCGACTAATGCTTCTTGCTGTAGCTGCCTATCACAGCGGAGAACCCCCGGATGACCGAACCATGGCTACTCTTGAGGCCAATGGTATAAATGATTATGACCATCTCGCGCGGCGCGTATGTTTCCCCTGTCACCCGCGGCGCAATCTTGCTGACACGATATCCAGTTCCACCCAAGCGATTTCAACACCTTTGACTACATTTTCGCCATGGACAGATCGAACCTCTCCGATCTCCACAGACTACAGAAGAACGCCCCAGACTCCAAAGCCAAGGTTATGCTGTTCGGCGAATTCAGCGGAACAAAGCGACCCGAGATCGTCAACGATCCTTACTACGGCGGAGACGACGGTTTCGCAAAGGCGTATGAGCAATGCACACGGTTCTCCAAGAACTTTCTGAAGGAGACTTTTGGAGAAGAGTAAATGGACGATATAGATGGAGTCGGGGGGTGGTGGTGGATTTAATACCCGATACCTGTACATACAGATGATCAATGAAGGGAAACGAGGTAGGTTACATATTAGAGGGACTACGGATAGGTAGATTAGAATATTTATTGACACTTCAACAAAGTTGATGATTATTGGCTGAATGATTCCCAGCAAGACGGTTCGATTAAGTTGGAGGGTAGGTTATTCTATGTCGATCCCACAGGTTCTGTCTCAGAATCCATGAGGTCAGTTTCAGATAAACACCCATGGATGCTGGTTTCAAAGCAAGAAAAAGAAGGAAACTCGGGGAACTTTTCTCTGGGCCACTTGTTACGAGATGCTATAACATAAACTTGCTGAATTTTTCTAATGCCTTCACAATGGTCAAACGAGGCCAGGAGAATTGCCAAGGACATCAGAAACAATACCGTACACCATAATAATGTCGCAGTCTGAGTGTTCAGTGATAGTCCCACTTGGCAAGCTTCAGCCCTATGCTCCCGGGGCTGACGATGCAGCGGCCTAGTGGGCGGCCTTGATCTCGGGCTGAGGAACAGCATCATTCAATTTGTTTGATTTCACAGAGTGTCTCTCATCTCTGTAATGTTGCATCGGTGATGCCGGACCCAGAGACTATGATAGCAACACGATGTCATATTGTACACCTGGCAACATGACGGCATTGGATCCTAATTCTCAGTGGAGGCTTTACGTGAGGCGGATCTCTCAGATGCTGGGTGAGATTGGATGAGATTGCTGACCATCGCTGGTGGCCTTTAACAGACTCAGCCCCTTGGTGGCACAGGACGGCGTGCGGCTGGATACACGACCTAACGAAGCGGGAGGTGAATGCCGAGATACCTTCTGTGAGGAGGAGATAAACTTTGGACTTGGTAAGAGAACGCGTGTTTTTAAATCATCAAATTTGAGTCTGTGTCCTCTGAGAGTTCAACACGACATGTTCCCCTTTTTGCAGTAGATGAGGCCGAGCCGTTGCATGCATCACTGCGACTTGGGAACAAGGGTCGTTGTCGCGCGGCTATCAAGTGAAGAGCTTGATTCGTTCTCTCATTGGTTCAGTGCGTGTGGGGGCCGCAAGCCGAGCAAATCAGCCACAGCACCAGGCGGTGACTTCGCTGCGGGGTCCCTTTTTTCATACCTTAGCGGCTTCGGGTCACTGTGGATCGGTTCTAGCAGCCCTGAAAGCCCCTGTTAAAACAGCAACCCAATGCTTCGTCCAGTAGCAGTCCAGAGATGGGCTCAGCAGCTGAGGGAGCTATTTCCCATTCCACTCGTTCTATCCGCGGGACCCAACCAACCAGCAACATAAGGTACATACATATATCGCAAAGACGGCGCTGACTGTTTCTTTGTCTTATTCTTACACAGAATTTCTAACTCTTCTTCTTTATATACCTTGTCTTTCCCTACCTATAAAGTTCACTCCCCAACCGACGCAAACGGTCGTTCCTCTTTGACCCAACCTTGTCGCATTCGAAGCTGCCCCGCATCCAAGATCATATCAGAACAGACACCATGTCGGACCTTCAAGGACGGAAGGTCTTCAAGGTCTTTAACCAGGACTTTATCGTCGACGAGCGCTACACGGTCACCAAGGAGCTTGGACAAGGAGCCTACGGTATCGTCTGGTGAGTGCGCATCCTGTTACTCGTGGCACTCGTCTCTTGCTTGTGCTGCGACTCCAAACTCGTCTTCTACCCCGCCGCATCTGCATTTGCTGACGATAACCCCGCCTCTCAGTGCCGCCGTTAACAACCAAACCAACGAGGGCGTCGCCATCAAAAAGGTTACCAATGTTTTTAGCAAAAAGATTCTCGCCAAGCGCGCTCTGCGCGAGATAAAGCTGCTTCAGCACTTTCGAGGCCACCGCAACGTGAGTTCTGCCGAGGCGCAACGAGTACCAGGGTCCAGCTAGGACGCGTATGCTAATATTGCTCACGGATAGATCACATGTTTGTACGACATGGACATTCCTCGACCCGATAACTTCAACGAGACGTATCTGTACGAGGGTCAGTAACGAGCCGAGAAGAAACAATGACCATAAGCTGACACGGCGTAGAGCTGATGGAGTGTGATTTGGCTGCTATCATTCGATCTGGCCAGCCTCTTACCGATGCCCATTTTCAATCCTTTATCTACCAAATCCTTTGTGGTCTCAAGTACATTCACTCCGCCAATGTGCTCCACCGCGATCTCAAGCCCGGAAACTTGCTCGTCAATGCCGACTGCGAGCTCAAGATTTGCGATTTCGGTCTTGCCCGAGGTTTCTCGGTCGATCCCGAGGAGAATGCTGGATACATGACTGAGTACGTTGCTACCCGATGGTACCGTGCGCCCGAGATCATGTTGAGCTTCCAGAGCTACACCAAAGCGAGTATGTGTGACCCCGAAAGCCACAGTGTTAGTGGATCGTCTTACTGACCCGATATAGTTGATGTTTGGTCTGTTGGTTGTATTCTTGCTGAGTTGTTGGGTGGCCGACCTTTCTTCAAGGGCCGTGACTACGTCGACCAGCTCAACCAGATTCTTCACATTCTTGGAACTCCTAATGAAGAGACACTCTCTCGCATTGGCTCACCCCGTGCTCAGGAATACGTCCGCAACTTACCTTTCATGCCCAAGAAGCCATTCCCTAGCCTGTTTCCTCAGGCCAACCCCGACGCTCTCGATCTTCTCGACAAGATGCTCGCCTTCGACCCCTCATCTCGTATCAGTGTAGAGCAAGCTCTCGAGCACCCTTACCTCCACATCTGGCACGATGCCTCAGACGAGCCCGACTGCCCTACCACATTCAACTTCGACTTCGAGGTCGTTGAGGATGTTGGCCAGATGAGAGGCATGATCTTGGACGAGGTTTCGCGATTCCGACAGACTGTTCGCACTGTTCCTGGCCAAGGTGGCCCCGCTGGCCTCCAGAACCAGCAGGGTGTGCCCGTTCCTCTGCCTCAGGGCAACAGCCAATGGACAGCGGAGGACCCTCGACCACAGGAGTATCAGGGCCATGGAAACACGGGGCTCGAGCAGGATCTCCAGGGAGGACTGGATGCCTCTAGGAGATAAGGGAAACGGATTTGCGTATGATAAGAGTCGGACAGTGTCTTAGAGGAGGTTCAAAGACGTCGCTACAAGTTCAAAATGAGAGATATACTTTAGGAATGGGAAACAAGAACAAGTCTTGGTGATTTCAAGAATTTAATGCCTGATACGAGGAGGATGAGAGAGGCAGGATTCAGCTTCAAGAAGCTGATGAGACATGCTCGTACATGGGTTGAGAGGGTTGAGCAGCGATTCCCTCGTCTTCAATTTCCATGTTTGTTTTTCCAAACGAGAAACAAGATGAATACGATATTTCTTTATCTGTTACATGATTCGTGCCGGTCTCAGTAGTGATGCTACTCTATATGATAAGCACAAGGTCCTCCAATGTCTACATGCTGATGTCTATTCTACAATATTTCCCTTCAGCCAATGGTCTCATGTACGAGCTTGGCCATAGCGATGACTTTCTCTTCTTCTAACCTACGTGCAACGATTTGGAGACTAACTGGTAGTCCATGAACCAGCTCTGCGTCGTCTGTATAGTGTTAGTGCCTTTCGACCGTATGATTGGAGTGGACTACTCACATTCTTCATTGACAGACTTGCATAGTGGGCTCAACGGCTCATACGAAGCGTCAAGCTCGTCAACATCCTTATCAACGTTGATACTTGTAGCAAAAGAGATAGCTGAGTAGTCAACGACGTTGAAAACGCCAGTGTAAGCAACTATCCATCATTAGTCTGTCAATTCGTCGCATCAATGACCTGGAGACTTACCATGTCGCAAGCTCCCATGCTTTCCGGTACTGTAAGGGGTTGTTGCACTAATAATAGCATCAATGCCCGCCTTGTTCCAGCGGTCGAGATAGCGGTTCTGGAAAGCTGTTCGCTCGAGCTGAAGCTTCCACATCTCGGAGGTACTCAAATCCCTTGCGACTCGATAGGCTTCCATCTCGGGTCTCCAAGGCTCATCTGTACGCTCAAGTTCCTTTCGGATAGTTTGTCCACCATCAGCAGTGAACATTCGCTGAAGAAGTTCGCTGCCTTCCTTCTGATCAACAGGATCCCAATCGATAATGGTATGTCCCGCCGCTTCGAGCTTCTTCTTTGCAATCTGGAGAGCTCGAGTTACAGGGGGTGTTGGTCGGACCATGCCGTCGTGCCACATGAATGCGATCTTTAGCTTTTCGGGGAGTTGGGCTGGGCGCCAGGGAATGGGGAGACACTTGGGGTCGACGAGCCAGGGCTGAGAGCCAATGACGGCTTTGCTATAGAGCTCAACGTCTTGAAGAGTTCGTGCTAGGGGCCCGTTGACGGAGAGGACGGCTTCTTGGCCGGGCATGCCGGAGCGACAATTGCGCACTGGGAATCGGCCTGCCGAAGGGCGGATGGTGAAGATGCCAGTGCAAGCAGCAGGAATACGCAATGATCCGCCTATAACAATGTGAGTTTGTTGTTGCAAATTTGAGAGCGTAGAACTTACCGATATCAGATCCAACACCAAGAGGACTTCCCTTGAATGCAATAAGTGCCGACTCTCCGCCTGAACTTCCACCACTGGTAGTATTCCTATTCTTAGGGTTCACAGTTCGTCCAAAAGTATTGTTAACGGACTCTGCAATCATCATAGCGGTAGGTACATTGGTCTTGACGTAGAAGACAGCACCGGCATTTTGAAGAACTGTCGCAAGTGCAGAGTCAGACTTGGCTGGGTCTCCAACATGGGCTGTGAACCCGACAGTTGAGTCAAGACCTTCAAGGTTGAAGTTGTCTTTGAGAGAAATGGGAAGGCCGTGGAGAGGACCGACGGGAGTTCCAGTTTTGGCGAGATGCTCGTCTAGTTGACGGGCAGTTTGGAGAGCGCGCTCAAAGCAAGTCTCTGCAAGACAGTTGGTCTATACATCGTGTTAGTATAACGCAATTCTCGTTGCGCGACTGACTTACAAGCTGATGAGCGGCAGATGCTCGTTTACAGAATGCCTTTGTAACATCTTCAGACTTATACTCCCCCAAGGCGAGTTTCTCAAGGAGTTCAGCAGCATTCAAAGATGTGATAGCGAGCTCTTCCTTTGTAAACCACCCTGAAGACTCTGGCCAAGTTGTAACATCAGCCTGATCATCAGGGGGAAGAATATCTTTAGGAATGCGCCATTGTTCCGGGATAGAAGAGCTCAGAGCCTTGATCTTGTTATCGCTGATATCCTTCCACGTAGGAGTGGTATCAAGGGTTGCTGTTTGCGTAGTGGTGGTTGTGAGAGTCATGATGGGCGAGACTATTGGTGTGCAGTATCTTGGATTAGCCAAGGGAAGATAGAGAATAGAGGCAGCTTAAATCTAGTCTGAGATATCTTAGTCGAAGGCGTCAGTTGAGGGTTGTAGTAGTGTAATAGATATCTTTCCTATTTGGGCCATTGCCGGTCCGGAGTTGCCTGTGGTACACTAGTGATTTAGGTTCCCTTCCTGATGGGGAGAGGTATCAACGGATGGAAGTGTGGTTGTATGAGGGGAATGCAGCTTATCACGAGGTGTCGGCACTAATGAGATACGAATATCTGGGGTAATACCAGATACTCGGTAATAGAACAAGGATCCGAATTCTTTGCTGATAGCTATATCTTTGACATGTTTTGACCTTTTTTGGTGAGTATATCCGGCGAATGGTTAAAGATTCGCCTAGTAACTAGTAACTAGTAACTACCGTACATAGTAGACATGGTGAACTACTCCAACAACTCCAATTATGTAGACCGACTTTCTCTCTACAACACTGACTATTTGTTTATGTAAGAAGAGAGAAATATCTACAATTCTTGGTATCTGTTTACTCCTGTCGTTTATCCAAATTAAGCTATCTTGATATCAGCTGTTTATCAAACCCCGTCTCCATCCAGATATCTCAGTAACATCCGCCAAACCTCCCCGGCATCTCCTATCTCACTAACAAGGAACTTATCTACCAGGTTCGTATAGATGCGTTTCCGAAACAGGAAACGAATCAAGCAATCAATTGCGGAGAGAAATCGTATCTTCAGGGATGATCAGCGCCCTGCACGTTCTAGCCTATCGCTTCCCCGCAAATTCCCAATTTTTGGTTGCTTATCGTTTTGGTAGATTAAGACTAGACTTGGCCGAAATCGTTTGACTTGCTCGCTCAACACGCGACTTGACTCTGATACTGCAGCGGAATAGGAGCGTTGCCAAGGTCGGTATAATTGAGTTTAAGAAACTAATACTGCCAATGGTTCTCTTTGTCTGCAGCTTCACTCGGCATGTATAAGTAGACCAGGTCTCGACCCCTTGGTTGTCACTCTTCATCACCATCATCATCACACTCACCACTTCAGACTCTTTCTTACAAGTCGCAAATATGTCGTCGAAACTGAAGGAGTATCTTCATGTTGACTACAAGCCCGGAGAGAGACGTCTTGTTCAAAAGATTGACTTTTTCATCTTGACCTTTTGTTGTCTGAGTTACTTTGTCAACTACGTACGTTGTCATACCCTACTTGTTTGACTCATTCATGTCCTGAACTGACTGGCTCTGTATAGCTTGACCGAAACAACATCAACAATGCCTATGTGTCTGGAATGAAGGAGGATCTTGGGTTCGAGGGCGACCAGCTGAATCAGATCTTTACTTGCTTCACTGTTGGGTAAGCTCATGTGCCCTCTCGCCATTAACACGTCCTAACAAGTCACAGCTATGTCATCGGCCAAGTTCCCTCCAACCTCTCCCTCCAATACATCAAGCCTCGCATCTGGTTCCCTCTCATGATGGTTCTCTGGGGCGGTCTCACCATGGCCACCGCTTCCGTTCAGAGCCCCAAGTCCATCATGGCAATTCGCTTCTTCCAGGGCATCTGCGAAGCGTCAACCTTTGTCGGCACACACTATATTCTCGGATCTTGGTATACAGAGAGAGAACTGGGCAAGCGAAGTGGTATCTTTACTGCTTCTGGCCTGGCGGGAACTATGATTGGAGGTTTCATCCAGACGGGTATTCACTCCAGTATGGATGGTCGAAATGGATTAACCGGTTGGCGATGGCTTTTCATTATTGATGGCCTCATTACTATCCCCGTTGCTCTCTACGGCTTCTTCCTATTCCCCGATACACCGCATACAACCACCGCCTTTTACCTCTCCGAAGAGGAGCGAGCCCTCGCCATATCGCGTGTTCCTCCCGCTGAAGAACGACCTAAACTCACCTTCGGCTATGGAAAGAAGGTTCTCACATCGTGGTTCTGGTGGGGATTCGTCATTCTCTGGGTCATCGCTGGCGAGACCGAGTCATTCAGCACCAACGCCTTGTTCGCTCTCTTCCTCCAAAACCATCCGACCAAGACATACACTGTCGCCCAGAAGAACAACTATCCCAGTGGTGTACCAGCCGTTGGCATTATTTCTACACTGTTCTGGGCAACACTGACCGACTTCCTGTCTGGAAAGCGATATCTTGTTGGATACTTCATTGGCATTACTGGAATCGCTACTGCTATCATGGTCTTGGTTGCTTCCAAGGACCCTACAAACCCACATTCTACCACGGTTGTCTTTGCAGCTTATTACTGGGCTGGTTCGGTCTACGCGTGCCAGGCTACCTTCTTCGCTTGGTGTAACGATGTCATGCGTCACGAATCAGCCATGTTCCGTGGTATCGTGTTGGCTGGAATGAACACGGGCAGCAATACCATCAATGCTTGGTGGAGTATCGTCTTCTATGGTGCCTCAATGGCTCCGTGGTTCATTGTAAGTTTCTACCATTCAATATTGACTGGCCTTGACAGAGCACTGACATTCCATTAGCGAGGCATGTGGGCAATGATTGCTGTTAGCATTGCCATGATCATCTGGTGTACGGCTTTGACTTACAAGTGTCACAAGTATATGACCAGTGTGGTCATTGCCTGCGAGAGAGAAAGCCTGGAGCATGAGAAGCAGGTCGTCGGAAAGGAGGATGCTTGAGTGACGAGTTTTATACTATTTTTGCCTTCTCGATGATGGGTTGTCTAGCGTTCTTTGCGATGGGAGTTAGTTAATATATTTGAAGCGCCTTTGTGCATCTTGGTTGCTCACATTGGTTTGCCATACCATTCACTGATATGTGAGAATTCAAGATTTGCCTAAAGGACTTGATGCAATGTATTTCCATTTGACGATGGCTAACTAGTACCTATCTCCGTTCCGCCCCATCTCACTATCCAATACGCCCTCCAATCCCTTCGTATCAAAAGCAAAACGCCAAATGTTGTTCCCTAAATGTCCTCTGGGGTAGTGATGCCTTCACACCCGTAATAAACCATGGTATCTGTTCCCAAAACCGGAGATTTTGTACCATTAAACGATCGTCGTGAAACGTATGAGTATCCTATGTAAAGCGATTGTGACCTTTTATAAACTCCGATGAACCGTCGTTCTATCTGACTAAGAAAATATATGATTAAGAAGTGAAAGATGAAAAGTCGTGACTGGTTTGGTTTAACCGTAGAACCAGTAGAGGGTGGAGTAAGAGGTGCTGTCGGTGCCCTTGGCCTTGCAGCCATGAGAAACACCTCCAGCAGTCATGACGCGATAGACGTAGGAGACACCAATGCTACCACCAGCATCGCCGAGGTAGAGCCAGTCAACAGCACCGGTACCGTCAGGGCCAGCGGAAGCAGTAGAAGGAGCCTTGATACCGTCGATCTTCTTGCCGACAAGAAGTTGGCTGGCCTTGTCGAGGTCAAAGGTAGGAACTCCAGCAGCGTTGAAGAAGTGATGTCCGAGGTAGGGGAGCTTCTTCTGGAGGCCTTGAACCTTAAGATCTTCCTTTTTGGGGAAAGGGTTGGTGGTGGAAGCTCCGACGCCGTTTGTGTTGAGGTTGAGAGGGACCTTTCCGGTGCTGAGGACGTCGCCAGTGAAAGAGGCCCATTTGTCGGGAGTTAGAGATGAAGGACTTTGGCCCGGGTAGAGATGAGTGATGTCGTAGAGAACAGCCAGAGCACCGATGGCAGCGGGAGTGGCTGCGGCATCAGCGCAAGTGTAGTTCTGAATACCGAAGCCAAAAGCGATGTGCTTGAGAGCTACACCTTGAGGAGGAGCAGGGAGTTCAGAAGCTTTAAGTAATGTTAGTGAAATTGAGGATGTATAAGTCGGTTGAGCTAAGACTTACGACCACCATTGACTGGGAGGACAGGAGCAGGCTTTCCAGGCTTGCAGCTGGAACCAGCTCCAAAGGTAGCAAGAGGAGAAGCCAAAGCCAAAGTGGCAGAGGCGAGGACGAGAAGGGAGTTGGCGAGCATGGTTAATGATGATGTAGGAGATCGAATGCAACTTTCTGAGACGCCGGACTATGACAATGCGTTTAAGGAGGTAAAAGATGGTGTCGATCGTGTGTAATGGGAATTAAAGCACCAACAACGACTAAAGAAGCAGTGATAGCAGAATAGAAAGGGTGATAGAGGAAGAGCAGAGCGTGGTCTTGTATACAATCGGCGGCAACAACGAGTACAAGGGCGGCAATGCTAATAATAAACGCAACGAGCAAGGGGTCTAAGTGGATGGGGCGTTTCCACCTGGGCGCTTATATTGAGAGTTGGTGTGGTGAGTGCAGAAGATAGAAGCGGGGATAAGAAATGCAGTGGTTGCCAGAACCAGACAAGACTTGATAGAGAACAAGAATAGAAGAGGACTAGGGAAGAGTGGAAGTGGAATTGGAATTGGTGGTGTTGATTGTGGTTGGAGTGACGAGGTCGTGACGTGATAGACTTTATATACAAAACAAAACAAACTCTACTGCGCCCTATCTAGGCAGATTTTGAGATGGACACGAAACCCAACAAACGGAACAGAACAACATAGTTTCTCCTTCGTTTCTGTTTCTTGTCTCGCCAAAAACTCAGACGAAAGTGATGCAGGCAAACACGGACTGGGCCTCGAAACGCGGGCGGAGGCGAGAGAGAGCGAGACCCTTGCAATCCTTGTAAGTGGAGGGTGTAGGGATCAAAAGTCTAGTGCAATGCAACGCTGTTCGCTTGGGGGATGGAGGAGGAGGAGGGAAATAATCTAAATGGAAGGGCGGCCGCGTTGAGAGGCGACCCTAGCGCGGGCGGTAGCTGCAGGGATCATAGTTGTATTCGGCTTGGTGTTGCCGTCAGCAAGAGTCTCAGTTGAGAGTCTGAGATGTCAGAGGAGGAATGATTAGGAAATGGCTAAAATGGTTAATTGAGAGAGTGTTTGGTGTTTACGGTTTGGTCTGTTTTGTCTTCATCCTCTATTACTACCTCAACGACGAGAGGATCAGTCGCTGCCGATGAAACGCAGAATCGCCCACCGTCGTCTGAACTTGTAACCTCTCAGGTATCAACTCTTGTAATCCTTGGCTCAGATCGGACAGAGCGCGTTCCGCCCTGCGCCCCGCGGGCCAAGACGGTAAGCTATGTACCGTCTACGTAGTATGTGTAATTACTGTATACTACTAAGACAAGGACACGATGATATAAGCGGGAAGGGCAAGGATGCAAGAATCGTAAGAGAACAAACATAGCTAGCTATCCAATATTATAAGCAAGGTCCGGGTTCAGGTCCGGGGTCAACCACCCGCATCTAGAATGTGGTATTCGAGCATGTACGGATGGACTAACCTACGAGTAATGTAGGAGATATGGAGTAGGATCTAGGGACGAATCTAATAGTTTCCTCGAGTCTCACCTGAAGATGAGAAACGTAGACAAAAAGTAAAAAAATGAGAGAACTCAGAAATCTAGTTCAGAAGCCATCTCATTTATCTCAAACATCGGGCCCTGGCAGTTTCAGCTATGTTCTAGTGTACGCTACTGCACGAAACGACCGAGTCACTTTATATCTCATTTCCACTGCATTCTCCTCACATGAATTCTTATTAAAAATTTAAAATTAAAATCCAATATTTCGAACATGCAACATGGAGATACATAGATAATTGAGAATACAGAAGCAGAGACGAGAATAGAGAAGAATTGGGGAAATTAACCGCTCACAACCGCTCTGAGAGCTATAAGTGGTTCATTCGGCGCACCCTTGTCTTGGCTTGCGGCACGGGAAGAACTGCCCTTTTTTTAGCAGGAGGTTGGAGTCCGTTTTCTTTTATTGTATGTAAACTAAGCTGTTTGTGTTTAGTTCAAAGGATTCTCAATTCCTTAGCTTACGGTTAGCTTATGGTCAGAGTATCATTGGCTATCCAATTCGAGGAGTTGAGTTGAGAGGTTGGTGTAGGACAAGACTCAATCGGACCAAGTGTGGGAATTATAGCAATCTTGTGACACACTCTGGATGTTTGTTGTATGCTGGTAGTAAAATATGGAGATGCTTGATGAGGTGTTAGTTGGCAAATGTATCGCTTGTTGGGTGTATCAGTTGTTGGTCATGACGGCGCTTGTAAGGCCAAGGTAGGTATTCAATGTTGGCTCTAACGTCTTTCAAGGCTCAGCAAGGCTTTCTTTGTTCGGAAATAGCATCCATCATGTTGGTAAGATTGTTGCCAGCTCATTACCAACAGTACGTAGTTACTCTGTTAGTTTAGTCTTCTAGTTATCTCTTTACTCCTACATTGAACAGCAAATTAGATTCTGTTACACAGCATATCATATGATTCGATAATTAAAGCCTCTATTTACTTGGTACGCGTTGCCTTGCGTTGCCTTGCGTTGCCTTGCGTTGCCTTGCGTTGCCCTGCCTTGGCTTTACTACATCTAATTGAGGCCCCCGTCGCCTGCGTGAATGCGGCCCCACTTGTCCATGACATCGGCCTAGCGACCGCCAAAAAACAACTCCAACACCGCCCGATCTCTCCTCCATCTCCGTCTCCGCCTCCGCTCCGGCCCTCCACCGGCTTCAAGAACCGCCCATCATGTCTCGCCGACCTCCCAAAGGCGAGTACATCGAGACCGTAAGCTCCCTATACTGTTGGGGATCGTTCAATGCTAACATTTTTATAGGACACAGGTAACAAGGTCGCTCGCAAAGCCGTCCTCGTCGGTACTCAAAACATCATGCTCGGCGGCAAAACCGTCATCCAACCTGAAGTCATGATCCGCGGTGATCTCGCTCGAACAGCCACATCGTCATCCTCTGGCAGCTCGCCAGCGAACAACACAGCCGTTGCCATAGGCCGATACTGCTTCCTAGCTCGAGGTGTCCTGCTGCGTCCACCGGGCCGCATATACAAGGGCGCATTCACATACATGCCACTACGCATAGGAGACCACGTCTTTGTTGGCCAAGGGACCGTAGTGCAAGCTGCAGCTGTGGGAAATCATGTGCAGATCGGAAAGGGGTGTACGATTGGAGAGTTTGCCATTTTGAAAGACTACGTTAAGGTGTTGGATGGTACGGTTGTGCCGCCGAGTATGGTCATTCCAAGCTTTTCTATCGTTGCAGGACAGCCTGCTAAGGTTATTGGGGAGATCCCCGAGGGGGGATACGATGAGTTTGAGTTGAGGGATATGTACAAGACGGTGGGAAATAATCCCCATCCTCCAGCGTCATGAGAGTATTGCGACAGGCCACGGGGTTGGTGTGCAAATCAGCAGAGAGGAGCATATATGTTATAAGTTAGGAGGCGACGAGGTTGATACAAATCAGGACCTGACGGAATGGGACATATCCCAAGGCGAGATGATATACAGCGCATACCTACAACTCTCAGCAACCCAGACAGGATTCGTTCCTGAGGTTCAGAGATCGTTGGAACAAAGGAACCCATCACCATTCTGTCGACCTTGATGGCCAAAGCCAGGCTCCAGAAACCTGCCTGGACCGCCAGAGCATATAGACAGACAGGGCGACATCCACCGGAGGATCAAGTTAGTTATTTAGATAAATGTCAATGATACCCTTTTATGCATATTTCTTTTATTGCCGGTATGTTTCATCTCCTATTGTTCCTACGCTCCGCTTTCGCTCTGATCAAACGTCATCTGACCAACAATCAACAATAGAGAATCATATGCCATAACCACGACGATACTGCTTGAATGTGACAATACCTCTAATCCGTCTGCAGTGCTTGTTCTTCACTCTTCTGCCGCGTTTTCTTATCCTCTCGCACATAAATTTACCCAACTCTCCCTCCACCTCTCATCATCAATTCGATCCAGACACAAATCTCAGCTAGATCCCTTCATTCTCTAACAACAATTACTGAGAATCACTACATCATCGATCATTAATCGCCAATTATGTCTCCCCCAGAGCTTCCCTCCAAGCTAGTCACCGTCCCCTGGTGCGAGGGTCTCAACGTCGAGGCCTACTCGCATAGATCCGAGCCATCTCCAGTCCCCTTCGCTCTAACCGTCCCTCACGCCATCATCCGAAACACTCATCTTTATAATCAGCTCCGCTATGCTGAAGAGCTCGACAACCGTTCCCTCAAGGACGTCATCGGTCCCCTCTGTGAAGAGATCGCGCAGCATCAGAAGCAAGACAATAATGAGATGTACGGCCTTTCCAAGACCATCGTCGTCAAATATGGTGAGACTTCTCTCCGCGTCATCCGTCGTATGTGGGACCTCAACCTGGTCTACAACTCTCGCCCTGAGATCCCTGGTGACATTCCTCGTGTCTTCGCTCAGGGTACTTGGTCTGGTACTCTCCGCGATACTGTTCTGTACCGTGTGCATGTCCGTCTTCTTCGCAACCAGCTCAACAATGCTCTCGCCGCTTAGTATGCCGAGGACTTCAAGATTGCGAACCACAACCAGTTCCTAAACGGTGCCTACGTCACCAACGTCCTTACTCAAGATCACCGCGACCGAGTCGAGCGCGCCGCCAAAGAACGTGAGGTTCTGTCCGCCGTGTGGCAGGAAGTGACTGAGAGCTCTAAACCCAAATTCTCTATCTCTGCGTCCCTTGGTATGACAAAGGAGTCTGCCCTAGAGCTCTGCATCGAGACTGTCGAGACCTTCCACGAGACTCTTGATAGAATCTCGGACGACAAGGAGCATGAGTTTCAGAAAGAGGATACAGAAGAGATTCACCACCATCAGGCCCGTCAGCTACTTCATCTTGCGGCCCGGGCTGCCGCGAACTGGGAGCCTCGACAACCTGGATCTTCGGATAATATTCTGGCTGTGTACTGTGAAGATATGCTTCGACGCCGCAGGAACGAGATCCGCAAGCACAATGCAGAACTTCGAAAGCAGCTCGAGGCGATTTTGGGAGATACTCGCGGAGGACAGGTCGGAATGGGGAGTGATGGTGAGAGCGAATATGACAGCGATGATGAGTCTGAGGAATCTGATGATTCTGATCTTCCTATGTTTGATCACCACGACAATTAAGGAAACGCACTCTTCTACGGTATCTTGGTCGCTGTATATTGTTTGTGTCACACATCACCGAAGAGTGATACATTTCTTGACATGGAGGTCCATATGGAAATTCAACAAAGTACTTCTCAGGGATTTGAGAGCAAAGGGTACAGAGCAGAGTAGGGTTCTAGGTTGGGTCAGATCAGTGCAAATTGTATTAAGTTGCTATATCATATAGATGGCAACACTGGCTAGCGAACCTCTATAGGTTTCATAATATATCCCCAATTTAATGACTTCAGCCTAGGTGCCAGGACCAAGGAATAGTATCGCGTGATCAAAAGTAGTCTTCCCTCGGCAAGGTGTGAATGACCAAATATATTGTGTTTCAGAGACACATTCAGACTACTCCTTCAAATCGATACTAAATGATGAACAGACTTGGGTAAGTTTAGCATGAACCTAGGCAAATTTATTAGGGATTTGATAGACCTTTGACGAGTCATTTTGGGCACTTTGAATCGGTCCGAAGTTTTACTCCTCTCCGAGGGCTGGCTACCTGCTTTATGTAAAGTTCATCATCCTCATCAGGCGCAATCCTTTAACGTCTCTGATGTCATGACAGTGACTTGGACATTCTCTTTCAAGGAATACTTTTGAGCCATAAGAACTTGACACAACTCAGCTCTTGAATGGTAACAAAGGCTGCCACTATGTATTGACTTGAGATCCGAGATTTAATCAATTTGGTGATCATTCAACATGAATATCGTGATGTCTCATTCACCTCTATTAAAGAAATCACAAGCCTCAGGAATTCATATGAACTAAACTTCATGATGCTCAAGAACTTCTCATAGAGTCATTTACAATACTCGGACCAACACCGAATTCAGTCTTTATTCTACAAGCCACACCCAATTCAAAACTATAGAGTTTCATCCAAGCCCAATCTAATCATAGAACAAAGCATCGACTTCCGACAATCCCATCTTTAAACTTTCCTAGTCACCCACCCCTCAAACCGGCCGCTGCGGGGAAAGAAGGGTCACGAACCACCGAAGCTCAGCCGGATGGGAACGGAAAGACAAAGGTGTGAGCCATTCGGCACTAGAAATAGCGAATGCCGGGCAAAGGCCGTCGAGAAGCGATCAAGTGTGGGTGAGTGCATATTGTGTGTGAGATCGCTTCAGCCGAAGCGGCTATAGTAGTGCCAAGGTTAAGAACTAGTATTGTGTGAGGTAGTCATCATTGTGGGAGGCATAGCAATTTATAGTAATAGGTTTCATGATTAAGTATTCTAATCAGTGACTCTATCAAGAAGCCCGTTCTAGGCGATGAACCCGAGGCAATTCCTCGGGGTCCATGTGCTCTCAACTGTCTAATAGACCGGGGGTATAGTCCGAACAACTCCAAAACGCAAGGCATTGATGTAATGAAATGTATCATGCCGAAATAAGCAAAATCCTCTTTTTGTGTATAACTTTTGAACAACCTTCTAAACGCCAGTGAAATGCTGCAAGTGTCATCTACTCCTCTCTTTTAATATCGCGCGCCCGTCTTTTATGCCGTGTCGTCGTTAAATAGTGTAGCGGTGAGTAGTGGAGATTGGTGTCGTGTGCAACCCTTGGAGATAAGGTATTGCGGGTCGGAGATAAGGCGTGATTCATACGTGATGGTAAACTCATAGAATCTGGCGCGCCTTCTCCTCGGCGAAAGCCTTGCGGCTCATCATCAGAACGCGCTCGAAGCCCTCACGGCCTTTGACAGCGTTCTCGCGGAAGCGAGACACCATGGTGTCCTCGATGCTGTTCTTGATTCGCTGCCAGCCACCGCAGAGAGCAGTGATGTTGGCGTTCTGGATGAACTGTGTTTGGTGGTCGCCGAGGGGCTTGTAGACGACCTCCTCCTGAACGTTGACGAGGTTGCTCCATGTCAAGTTCTGGCTAACCATGGTGACGGTCTTGTTAACGGGGTCGACGTAGCTAGCCTCATACATGAAGCTCTCGTCGCCAGTACCACCAATGATCGTCTTGATCCAATCGGGCACGGTTTGCTTGCAGGTGATCAGACGCTCGGTGCGAAGGATACCGGTCGCGGGGTCGACTTCGCGGGAGAGGGTGTCAACGGCAATGACATGCTCAGACTTGTTGTTCCAAGGGCCGTACTTTGTCCAGTTTGCTGTGGACACCTCGTCCCAGGAGTAGTTGTATGTGACCTTGTTGCTGAAGACCTTCATTTTGATTGATGAAGGCTCGTCGGGATTGTCGGAGGTTGTTGTGGAAGATAGAAGTTGCTCGCGTGGGAGTCAGAAACTTTTTTTTCAGGTGTAGAAGCTAAAAGCTTTTTCAAAGAAAGAGGAGACTCGTTTTTGTGAAGAGTCAAAAAATCCAAGATGTAAAAGAAGGTAGACGCCTTTCTTATTATATCAGTCGCAGAAAACGAAGATATACAAGATGCTCCAGTGGCGATGGAGGGTGACGGAAGTGAGGGTAAAGATGAGCGCTGGACGGAGATGGATGGCGATAGATGGCGATGCGGCCTTTTTAATTGGGGACACCGCCCTGACTCCTCCTCACACTGGCCTCTAAAAAAAAAATATTCCATGTGAAGGAGGGTGCTCGCTATCGCCGGCCATCGGCTCTGGGCCCGAGCACATCCGCGTTCAGCCACTAAGCCCGATATGACACAGCACTAACTCTACACGGAAAAGTGTCTCGATCGCGATAAAGCCTCGGGATATTGAGAGGCTATGATTGGCTCGGTCTGCAGGAGGAGGTCGGAGCTCGATTTCTGGTCTCGTGCATTGCTGTAAGAGCGACTGTGCCACAGAGTGGCGAGTGCGTCAATGATGGGGAAAAACCGGAGAACGATGAAGCTAAGCGTTGGCGATCAAGCGTCAAGCATTGGTCAACTTGTCACTGTGAGGCTGGATATGGGGAAGGGATTAACGCGGGTGAGAAGATCAAATTTCAAGGGTCTTGGACTGTGGAATGTACAAGAATCGATACAGAAACTCAACATAGCATCAGTCATTTCTGTGGTACGTATTCCAAGATTAGAAATACCTAGTACCTAGATAGATCGATCGATCATCTTGCAGCCGTCAAAATGGGCAGTTGATTGCATTGGGGGTCATATACGCTATTTACCAACGTAGCAATGCATAACCTGCCAGGTTCTTGCATAATGATGTTGCTGGTTATTCAGGTGGCCGCTGTAATGCTTCATCATTTATGCCATAAACCAATCTACAAGTCTTCATACATAGTTGACTATGCCATAATGCCGTATATTCCCAACGTAAATCATATTTTGTGTTTATTTACATAGTCAAACTTGTTCGCGTCGAAAGAGGAGAGTCATATTTCAGAGTCCATCTCACAATTCGCTCCATGACATAGTAGTAGATCCGTCTAGTAGTCATCTCCACGGCTGATGACCTCCTTCACGGTGGGTCGAATCAGAATGGTCTAGGATCTGTTAGTCACTCATCACCCTGCACATCAATGAATCACTTACATGCTCAAACTGAGCAGTGTACGAGCCCTTCTTGTCACACAAGGGCGGGTACGCTTCGACGATACCAGCGTTGACCAGATTGTTGAGCTTTGAAGTATTAGCAATATTTCTTTTCCCTGTGAATTCCAATACATACTCCAAGTAGATACTTGTCCTGGCCAAGACGGTCCAGATATCGACGGCAGAACGGCAGGGTGCCAAAGTTCTTGTTGATTACATTGAGCAGCGACTTGGCCGAGCTCAAACGGAGATCAACGTGCTGCGAGTCTCCTCGCTTAGCATAGTGCGACGTCTCCATGTCGTCGCGGACGTATCCGTTGCCAGTGCTTCCAAAGGTCTCAATGGCAAAGACATCGCCTTCCTCCATCTTCGTCTGATCGTTACTCTTGACGATGGGAACGGCCTTGGTTCCGTGGATGCTGTAGGGCAGAATGTTGTGGCCTGTGAGGTTACGGATACTCTTGACGGGGTAGGTGGTTCCGTCGATCTCAACCTCGAAGCTCTCCATGGTCTCCTGGATGACACCTCCAATTTCACCGACGCGGGCGTCGATGCCGGCCTCACGAATACCGGCGTTAGTGGCCTCCTGGACGGCCTTGAGGAGGTTGTCGTACTTGTTGTCGAAAGACATGGTAAAGGCAGAGTCGACAATACGGCCGTTGACGTGGACACCGAAATCGACCTTCATGACATCCTCCTGCTGGAGAACCATCTTGTTACCGGCATTGGGAGTGTAATGCGCGGCGCAGTGGTTGAGACTAAGACCGCAAGGGAAACCCATACCGGCCTTGAGGCTGTCACCCTCCTCCAGTCCAGCGTGTCCAGTAAGAGCGCGAACACCATCCTCAATGCCCTCAGCGATCTGGGTCAAGGTCTGTCCGGGCTTGACATTCTTCTGAGTCCACTGGCGTACCTGGCGATGAATCTCAGCGGCCTCGCGGTAGTCAGCCAAGAAGTCGCTGTTCAGGTTATCGAGATGGCGCTTCTCCTCGTCGGTAGTTCGGTAGTTGTTCTCGTCCTTGTATTCAACCTCCTCTCCGTGAGGGTAGGACTTGTTAGGGAACAACTGGCTGACCTGGACTCGAGGAGGGTCGCTCTGGCTGGTAGGGTTCTTCTTCTTCTTCTTGGGCTTTCTCTTCTTCTTCTTTTTGGCGGCTCCCTCGGCGGGAGCAGTGCCGTTGGCTTCGTCATCGGAATCATCTTCGCCGTGATCGTCTCCGGTAGCGTCGGTCTTTGATTGTGTGTTTGCGCCGGGCTTCTGGGAGCCATCGGCCACTGCGGGGCAATCGTTGTCAGTCTTTTTCACAGGATAGTTCACCGCTGAGTAGCCATATACGAGGGAACTTACCGTTGAGCTCCTTGAGAGCTTCAGTGGGGACTTGAGCTGCCATCTTGGCTAACTGCGCATGAGTGAGAGCTGCAAAAAAAGAGAGAATTTGGTGGGAGGGTTGGATGAGTGGGAAGATGTCACACCCCACCAAGAATTTGACTTCTATCGACAGAAATACTTGGACAGAGTTTGCCCTCGATGGGGACAAGCATTTCTGTCTGGTCTAGTCCCCGCTGACAGATTTTTGACATGACGAAAGTGGATTGGACATCCATGCCAATGATTCGCGAGGCGGTTAATTGTCAGAGAACGACTGAGGCCTCGAATATGGATTGGATCACAATTGCTGCTGTTGATGTTTATAAATAGCGATCAAGCTGTCGTAATCGGCAATTACTGGCGACCCATGCCTTTACCACACATCGAACTCTTAGTGTATCTTTCACGACTTATTGGATATGAATGGTGGTTGATGATCCATGTTACTACAGATACATGGCTTGGTTTCACAGCACTGCCCTACAATATGCTGTGACGTTTGCCATGGCTGTCAGGTTTGTTTCAGTAATTCAGAAGCACTTCTGTTCCTGTGACAAGACGCTGATCTTTTCTCACACCGCGACCCTGCAGTACCCCATTCTTACTCATTAGGACCACTAATAAGTTACCTGGCAATATAATTACTGAGAATGGTGATGTTTTTCCTGCCTCCCGTCAGTACAAAATGGCGGTTTCACGACATCTCTAGGGTATCCAATCCCCTGGCAGTTTGATGTATGACCTCACAAGCAGCTAAAAAACCAAGCTAAAACTTACCCTACCGCTGAAATTCAGGGCATCGTCAGCCAAACAAGGACAGCCACCAGGTCATAAGTCAGTTTGCCGCTTCATGGACAAGAAACCCGACCCGACCTAAAACGCTACGTCTCCCCCCTTTTCTCAGAACCAGGAATCTCGTGATACCTTCATAAAACCTCCCTCTTCACGAATCTAAGCCACTGCTATTCCGTTTAGGCTTACGACGCAGCGAAACTCCTTCTCCACTGCGGCCGGTCCCTTATAAGCTGGAGACCGTTCTGTTAGCGGCGCCACTCACGGGCCGCTTGTAAGCCCCTCTGCCATTGGGTTCCCTCACTTAATTAAGCTCAACTTCTACTACAACCTTGGTCTTTCACGACTAGCGATATCTCTCAGTTTTTGAAGATCTCCTGGACCAGCATGACAGACAATCATACAGAGGCTACAGCCTCAACCACCACGAAATCTCCCATTGACCGCAAGCCCGTGGGAGGCATCCCTCCTGAGAGTCCTTCCGTCGAACGAGCCCCGACTCTTCCTCCACGGGCAGCGCAAGACTCTGACGAAAAGACCTCTGAAGCTCCAAAATGCGATACTTGCTCTGTACCTCAAAAAGCTGGTTCTACAAGAAGTAAATCTCCTCCCACACCGATCAAAGTCGACAAGACGCAGCCCGAAGACTTTGAAGGCGAACTTGCGACGAACAACGATCTACCCTCGGCCGAAACCCTCAAGAAGATAGAAAACTACATCGTTCTCGACAGACACGGAAAATCGCACCCCTTCAAGACCCTTTACACTGGTAGCAACGTTGCACGACGCGTGCTCATCATCTTTGTTAGACATTTCTTCTGTGGCGTATGTCGTGACCCCTTCGTCTCGTGGTCGTTTCATGTTACTGATATTGTCCCTCTAGAACTGTCAAGAGTTTCTGCGCTCTTTGTCTGAGGCTATCACTCCCGAAGCTCTCTTGCGCCTACCAGTGAGCACATTCATTGCGGTTATTGGGTGTGGTGATCCTGCGCTCATTGATATGTATGTCAATGAGACAGGATGTCGCTTTCCCGTGTATACCGATCCGACGAGGTCCCTTTTCGACGCCCTTGGCATGTCAAAGACATTGCAACTAGGCACCAAGCCAGCCTACATGCGCCGAAGCATGATGCACAGCATTGTAGGCAGCATAGTCCAAGGCGTAAAGCAAATCCCAACCGGAAACGTTCTCAAGATGGGCGACCAGCGTCAAGTCGGCGGCGAGTTCCTCTTCGAACCACGAGACATCCTCACACCCGTCTCAACACCACGATATGAAAAGGCGAAGCCTATTAGCGCATTCGAAGAAGCAGAAGAACGAGGCCCAGACCATGATGGAAACGAGGAGAAGAGAGTCACATGGTGTCATCGCATGAAGACGACGCGCGATCACGCTGAGATTCCTGAGCTCATTGAAGTGCTGGGTCTAGACCAGACCGCTACCGCTGGACGGGATGTGAGTCGTGGTTCGATGACTTCAGCGCGTAAGGGAAAGGGGCATAGCATGGCGCAAGAGATTCGCAAGCTGAGCGCGGAACGATCTAGGACATCGAACGAAACATGATGCGACTATCAACTGAGTGGGCTACTGGATTTGAGCGATTTTGAGCACTGCTGGTTCTTATTACAGCGCTGGAGTAGGTTTTGATTATATTGGCATAGCTTGCGTGTTGGAAAGACTACTATGATATGGTTAGAGAGACATAGAAGAGATATCCTTTGACATTGGTCGATAGAATGCACAAAGTATTTATTATTTCTCCATTCAAGTCTTCTATTCATGGACCCAACTTCTGTCTTCTCGACTTTGGATCACTTCGTCTACTTCAAGTCTAAAATCAATGATCTCTTTACCATTGACTAGATCATTCTCCATGGCCCTTCTATCTCCCTCTTCAAGATTCTTCACAATGCCTGCTCTTACATGCCTCTCCCTAAGCCGCCTCCTCGCAACCTCAAAGTCCACCTCAACGAACCAGACCTCATCCAGAAGCTTCGCTGCATCTCGCCAGACATCTTGATCTAGCGCAAGATAGTTCCCCTCAAGTACAACGACACGATGCTCCGGCTTGACGACGATATCGTCATCTCGGGGATCCTTCAGCGCATGATCGAAGGATGGCGCAAGAATTGGCTCCGGTGGAATTGGTCTCTTGGAGAGTGCTTGGACAAGGGTGAGGAACTTGGGCGCATCGAAGGTGAAGGCTGCGCCGCGGCGGAAATGGGCGGTATCGGGGTCTGGCATGGCAGAGAGGGCGGCGCGGGTGAGATGGAAGCCGTCCATGGGAACGAATGTTGCTGGAGGAGGAGAGGAGGGATCTGAAGAGGAGGCGTGGGCATTCATTCGATCGGTAATGATTTGTGAGAAGGTTGTTTTGCCTGAAGAGTTGTAAGTGTCGAGGCTTGAAGTCGAGTGGGCTTACTGACCTGAGCCGGGGATACCAGCAACGCCAATCACTAAGAATGTTAGCCAGATGATCCATTTGTTCCGGTGAGAAGTATATCGATATAGATAAGGGTGACGTCTCAGCTCATGAGAGCTCTATTGAAAGAAGATGAGTGCTGACGGGTACTCACATAATCTCTTATCCTTTGGCGTTTCCTCATACTTCTTCCACGCCTTCTCGACAAGCCTTTCAACCTGGCTCTCCATATTTGCGAATTATGTTGTAAAATGAGAATGAAATGAGCTGAAGAAGTGACCAAGAGCTTGAATGTCGTTGGAATGCCCCGCGTCGAGACGTTGCCCCACGTCGTTACATCACAGCTATCCACCCCTGTAAATCCTGGGATTGATAGCAACAGTACTTCACAATCAGGTGTAACTTGTCTCATACTTAACTATTCACCATTACTCGGACCAAGGGACGCTATGAATGTGACCTTAGGGGAGGCAATAAGACTTAGGACATTGAATCATAAACGATGAAAGGATTGAGGTAAGTTGGCCTAAATTTAGAGGTCTCTTTAATAAGTTTAGTTTAATATCGTCTCTATCCTATTCCTCGGGGACGAGGTCTATACCCATCTTATTTACAAGACGAGTAATCATACCCAGACGCACAGCATGAGGCTTAATACACCGTAGTGACCTTTTTCTCAAATCTGAAACTACCTATACAGAGATTCATTCAACAACAGTCAAACCTATAGTCAAGGCCTTTGCCATCCAACCATTACACATCAGATCCAAGTGGGTCCTATCATCGACCCAAAAACTCAGTCTTTACTCTCCTTCCTTCATCGTCATTCACAGCCAAAACCAAACCACAAGATGGACGAAGAAGATCCCCTCGCCAACTTCGCCTTCGCAGATGTATCTTCAGACGAAGCCGATGAAGCAGAGGCGACAAAGTCCCGCCGCACAGGACAGTCAGAAGAAGCTTGGCGAGTAGTCCAGAAAGAGTACAACGCAAAGGTTGAGAACGGCGATGTGAGTGAACCTTGGCGTAAATAGGGATATCTAGCACTGACTTGGAAAAGATTTACCAGAAAGTTAAGCTCCCACTTGGCCCTGAAGCCACCAAGATGGACATTCAGGAGGTCATCCATGCCGTTGAAGAACACTACTTCTTTTACCGTTATAGAGAAGCTGAGCAACTTGCGGCCGACGCCTTGAAGGATGGCCAAGGACTCGACCGTGACTCTAGACAGTTGCTGGAAACATATAAATACAGATGTCACGAGAAAAACGAACAACTATAAATATATTCACACAATCAGCAGTGAAAAGGATACAGACAGTTTGCTTAATTACGCTGGGTAAGCTGTGTACGCTGGGACTATCTCAATTTCTACAAACATGCCTTAGTCGCTTCCATTGCCTGTTGATAGGTCAATCTCCAAAATCACCCTTGAAAGCACGTGTTGAAGAACCTTCATCGCAGCAAATGCCCCAACTACCAGGCCCAAAAGAGAGATCCTCTACACCAAATTAAGTCACCAGCCTTCCCCAAGCCTTCTGTTCTCGTACATAGCATAGCGGCATCAGTCTTAGTACTTAATCGGGCCGGTGAAGTTGCCTTGGTATGCCGCCGGCTTTTTGGCGAAACGTGAAGCACCCAAGCCCTTAGGCATACCGAGTACAGAGCGGTTGGTTGTTGAATCCTCCACCTGCTTCGGATCCTCAGCCTGCTCGGCGGTTGCACCACCAAGACCCTTGGCATTGCCATTCATAGGGGTTTCGACGGACTTGGTATCTCCGAGGTCCGAAGCAAAATCACGGGAGACCAACTTGCAACCCACGTTGAACATGGAACGAATGATAGCCAGGATATCCTCTCGCACTTTCTCTTCGCACTCATGCAGGAGACCGTAGCTGAGAGCCTGTTCAAGGATTTCATACTCCATTTCATCCGTAGTCTTACC
The DNA here is from genome assembly GCA_013755755.1 of Fusarium sp. NRRL 25184. Lineage (NCBI taxonomy): Eukaryota > Fungi > Ascomycota > Sordariomycetes > Hypocreales > Nectriaceae > Fusarium > Fusarium sp. NRRL 25184. The sequence goes on from JABSSZ010000369.1 coordinate 123,476, forward strand.
AGAGTGGTTCCGCAGGACAGTGAAATGCTCCAGAAGCTGGTGCAACAACTGACTGGCCTGTCCGGTCTCATGCCCGGAGCTGGGAATGTTGTCGTTAGCTGCTGTTCCCCAATCATCATCCGTCATGATAAGGGGCTCTTGATCCGCGGTGGGTGCCTGTTGAGATGGACCGTTGAAGACGGGAATGGAAGTATCGGACGCCGTACTCGTAATGGGGCTGGCGGCCATCAGGAGGTCGCCGTCGTCCTCCGCCTTGTTGTTTTCCTCAGTAGTGTCAGCAACCTGAGACTCGCCGATGCCTTGTTCCTTTTGTTGAACCTTTTGCTGATCTAGCAGAGCATTCTGAAGCTTGAACAGGTTGTTCTTGAAACCTTGCGCGTCGCCAACTGTAGCGAATCGAAGCTTCTCAGAGAATGGCCTAGTTTTCACTTTGATGGTACAAAAGACGCCGTCAAGGATAGGTTGCTCGAGTTCAAGAGCATTGTGGATGCGAAGGCCCTTAGAGTCGTTTCGAATCTCCAGAATCCCATCACTCTCTGCAACTCGGATCTTGATGGCGACATTTGTGACGATACTAAGTGCCTCAGCCATCCCTGGAACAAGGTGGCACTGATTTTCGTACACAAGGCGCTCTGATGAAGTAAGGTCCTGGCCGTCCTCATCCTGCTTTTTCGTGACCAAAGGTGTACACGAGGTGCCGTTTACAGAAGCAGCGTTCGCAGTGGTAGAGCTGCCATTGTGAACAGCAGTAGGCGTGGGCTCTTGACGATTAGTTCGAGAAGCTGTCTCCGTAGGTGGCGGGCCCCATTTCGCTGTGGCCATATTAACACGAGAACGCTCAATTATGTTGGTCACACAAGATTCCTAACCAGGTGTTGTGGGTTTGAACTGAACGCGATGAACGCGAGTTTCCCGAGACTGATATGAAGGAAACGTTCCGCCGGAAGTAGGGATAGCCGGAGCAACTCTGTCGCAGGTGTTAGAAGAACTCAATGATGTAGGCAGAAAGACTTACCTGTCAAATGTGGTGTTCGCGAGTCGCTTTCTTTTCTGGCCTTTTGCCCAAGGTCGTGAATCTTCGAGCTCAAGGCCCTCCATACTTTGGGACTCTCCGTCGTTGATCTTGACAGCCCATTTGTTCTCGAGCACAGCCTTTGTAGTATCCGAATAGTGGTTGGTTCCATTGTTTCCGCTTGGGGCATATGTTGGGCGATCTTTATTCCCTTGGCGACTCAGAGGAAGCTCTTCCTGGCGAAGGCGAGAGAGGTCGGCCTACCAGGATTCGTCAGTTATAGCGTCGCCCTATTGACAGCAAAAGCAAAGCGGGTTTGGTAAAGGGATGCAGGGACCAAGGAAGTCTTACCATTATGGCCGCCTTGACGTCGTCTGGGTTAATGCTGTTGCTCATTCTGACGGAAGTGAACAGAACGAGTGAATGTGTTGTGGAATGGTGATGAAGAAGGCGTATTTGTTTTCAGCGCTCGATGCAATGATAGATCCAAGGGAAAGGAAATGGAAGGAAAGGGAAGGTGCAGCTCCTCCTCCGCGGTTGTGCGATGCACGGGGCAACCACGAAGAGTAAGGAGGAAGAGGCGATGTAAATACCCGAAGAACTGTTTGATAGAAGGCGGGAAGGTGTAACAGAAGGTAAATAGAAGATAGAAGACTAGGTACCTAAGCACTCTTTTAACTAAAAAGCGTTGTTGCTTGGCCTAGTGGAAACTTGTTGAAGGAGGGAAGAGTGAAGCCGAGAAGTGGGTGCGGATGCAATTTATATGTTGGCACGGAAGTGTGGCTAGGCCATGAGTCTCTGCAGCAACAGAAAAGCTGAAGAGCGTTAGGGAAGCCACAGAGTAAAATGGCCTAAACTTTTAGAAGCTTAGGGATAGTTAATACTAAAATGATCTAAGTGTAGAGGAGAGTGAGCCTTCGTTTCAGGGGGGCATTCATCCGTACCTGCAGGTGCTTGCCCACTGCTATATGTGCACGGGTGATGATGCTCAAGTGATGTGGCTTGACCAACCTGCTTCTCCTACTAGTATCTATTCCGATGCCTCCCAGATTCCTGGCCCGGTATATGCATGATCCATCTCTGTTCTCCTTTCACTCCTCCAATGATAACGTTCTACCGGATGCACCGACCCTTACAGATCATCCTGACGGGAAGCTGCAGCTCGCTCCTTTAATTTTATATACCAAGCAAGGATGCATCAAAGAATGTGTCAAAGAATGCGTTTTGGCCGCACTGGTGTGATAGGTCAACAAGACATAAGATATCGACAAATGATGAACATTAACTTCAAGCAACAGCACAAACTACCTATGATCAAAGACTGATGACGGACTATTGCAGACCAAGGATCGAGCTCTCCTGAATCAAACCGCGTTCGGGTTCATTCAAAAGAATCATTGCCGGCGATCAAGAAGCGAAATACTTCTCCCAGAATCCCTCAAGAGTCATCAACTTAGCATCACCCGACTGTTCCTTGGCCTCAGCCGCCTTTGCCTTCAGCTCAGCAGCAGGGCTCAAGTCATTAGGTACTCCATAGTACAAGCCGGCAGAGTACTGACAGAAACCGAACATGTACTTGACAGTCTCAAAGGATTGATCGCCGTAAGTCTCCATGGTCTTCCAGTTCTCGATGGGCACGAACCGAGCCTTGTTTCCTGTCACTGACAAGTCGTTAGCTAGGAGAACTCAACAGCTGGAACCACATGGCGCTGACCTTTTTCAAATTCGGAAACAAGCTTCTCAGTTGTCTCGCTGGCGCTGATACCTTGGACAAGACGCCCGTTGTACTTCTTGGGATCGAGGAAGATGCCATGAACAAGATCACCATAGTCATCTCCAATCGAAATGAAGGGAATCTCCTCATTGCCGCCCCAGCGCGGAACATGTAGGGTGAGGTACCCCTCCTCATCAGTGGTGAAAGGGAAACCGCCCAATGCTGGGGCGAAAGCTTCCACGAGATGGTTCTCCATGTACCAGCCTGGGCTGACAACGTTGACAGTCTCAAACCCCCTGCTCTTTGCATATTCTCCAACAGCATGCTTCACTGCCTTAAATTAGTATGGGGATGTGAAGTGGAAGAGAAGATAACATACTGTCGAAAGCTTTGTTGGGAACCGCCCCTTTAGTGGTTTCAAAGGCAGAGGCCATACCGCTGTACACAAAGTGACGGACTCCTGCCTCAGCGGCCGCATCCACGAGGCTCTTACCGATATCAAGCTCGGTAGGTCCACCTTCTTGGTTCATTGACTGCAACTATGTCAGAGGGGAATCAAAATATTAATCTTGGTAACTTACAGGATCATCCGAGTTGGTGTTGGCAAAGACTCCCCAGCTGCCCCTGAAAGCTTCAATCACCTCTTCCTTGACCAGACCGTCAGCCTTGACGACCTCAACGCCATGCTCAGCGAGAGTCTTGGCCTTTTCGGAATCAGGATTACGAGTGATTGCTCGGATCCTGAAGGATTGCGACTTGTTCTGAAGCAAGGACTGCACCACACTGCCGCCCTGAGAGCCAGTGGCACCAAAGACAGTAATGAGCTTGGGAGAAGACATGTTTTTGATTTTATAAGAGGAAGAAGGGTATGTTTCAAATATTGCGTCTTATGATTGAGTGTTGATGATCTGGATGCTGATGACAAGACATTCTTCGTTTCACAGATACGACCACTCTTATATATCTGAACGATCCCCTCAACATCAAAACCCAACTCCGCAGTTCACAATGCCATTGTCGTCACAATTTTTTGAATAAGTGATCTCGGGACACGCGGCCGCCGTAAGAGTCGGCGATTGAAGATATTGATTACCCCGACGGTCTATTTTCAACAGTTGTGATATCGAATTGACCAACCAGAGGCCAGCAGGCTGGAATTGGAGTTTCTCATCATTTGTCTTGGCACTACTCTGCGGCTGTGGCTTGCACGACACCCACTTTGTGCGGTGTTGAGAGGGAGTGGATGTGATTATTAATTCCGCCCCAAACACTTACAAGGAGGATTCTTGCGGAGGAGCGGACTTGCACAGATGAGCTGAAGACTGATCTGATGATTATTATCTAATGAATACTGAGGGAGATACTGGGGGCTGAACGTCCCACGGTAATATCTGAATGACCGACCTCTGCTGTTTTTCAATTGCTGACAACCCTGTCTCACAACTCAGACATGATTATTCTACTCAGGACGCTCAATTCTATGGAGCTACTGCTCTTAGACCACATTATTGGTCCTGCCGTCCATCAATAGCAACGCCAAATGTTCTGCTGTAACACTGGTCTGGTGGTCTAGTGGTATGATTCTCGCTTAGGGAAAACCCTACAGCATAGCTTGCGAGAGGTCCCGGGTTCAATCCCCGGCCAGACCCGTTTCTTTTGCACTTTTGTCAGTAAATTGACATCGCAATGTTTCTTTTTGCATTGGGGCTCTCTTGGATGGCTGTTGTAGTAAACCCGGGAATGTTAGTGTTGCGGGGTGGTTTGTGACACTTTGATCTTATATCAGTATGTTGGTAATGGTGTTAATTGCGTTAATATTTCGAATCGTAGGGGTAAAACAACCTGGGACTTTGATCTTAAATAATAAACGAACTTAGGCGAGTTGCTATACGGATAGGCTATGAAGGTCCCAGGGTTTCTTACTCCAGGAGGAGGTGGCAATGTCTAAGAGCAAATCACTGATTATCTTTTAGGTATTAAAAGCAAGGGTTAGCTAAATCGCCTGAATTATGCACTCGAGTTAAGTAGCCCACCTCGTCCAAGGCCAATGGATGCTTGAGTGTTCAATTAGTATACTAGACAATCTACCACGAAGTAATGGAGCAAGAGAATGAACACAGCGTCTGCTACCCTGACAAACCACTATGTTGACTCTCGAATAGACGGGCGGCAATACAACAGAAATATAATACTTATTAATTTCTTCTCCTACACCTATCGATAACATCTAGGGCAACTGACGAGGCCCTAGATACACCCTTCCCCTGCCCAACTCCGCCGCCGAAAAGGAACAATGAACCCAATGAAATGACAACTACTAAGAAGAGAATACAAGACAACATATAACAGCCGTCAAAGCCTACAACCTATCTCTGACGTGAGTTATCAGGCAGTTCCCATCGCTGAACACTCTCATGAGGTGTGTACGTATTCGCTGAGTTGGTATAGCCTGGGAGCTCAGGAGGCCTTGCCTCACCAGACATTTCCACACGAGCATCACGACCATCCATCTCCAAGTTTGGCCTCCATCCATCGCCCGACATCTCATGTTGTCCTGCGACTTGGATCGGCGGACTGGGTGTCATGTTGGGAAAGGGATGAACTTCACTACCAGAGAGTTCACGTTGAATGCCAATACCAGATAGCTCGTTGGTCTTGGATAAAGATGAAACAGAAGAAATTGTTGAAGCTCCGACGGGCTTTCTTGGTAGAGTGTCCCTCCTCTCGGGTGTTGAAGGGGAGACAGAGGCCACGACAGCAGGACCGCCGCCCGTTGTAACTTGGCTGAGGGGTTGAGTAGCAGGGGGGTATTGTGCCTTTTGTTGTTTTCTTCGCCTAATGGACCACCAAGCAATTAAACCAGCAGCAATAACTACCACTGGTACAGCGACGCCCACGCCAATCTTGACAACAGAGGTACCACCATCCTCGTTCTTGGATGAGGCTGGGGATCCGTCCGAGTTGACCCAGTAAGTGGAAGTTGCTTCGACGATTACTAGTGGCCAAAATGTTAGCAACAATCTTGATAGGATACGCACAGGAACAGTACTTGAAGCAACAGTAAAGGTACCATCACCATGAGCAGCAGGAACTTACCCTGCGTCCTCGAAGCACCATCCTCTGCCGTTTGCGTGACAATGGTCATGTGAGTTGAAGTGGCATCACCACCTGAGTTGGCAGTTCGGCTGGGCCTCGCATCACTGTCACCACTGCTCTGTGCAGTAGGGTCATTCGTCGGCTCCTCTGTAGCTTCAGCAGGGTTGTACCACCCAGTAGCACCTGGTTGTGTGAAGCCTGCACCCATACAGTACGAAGCGTAGTAGGATTGCATGGAAGTCAAGTCTCGAGAGCGATCGCCAGCTGAGCACAATGAGGTGGCACACTTGGACATGAAGCCATCGGCCTTGTTGGCAGATGCGGCAGCGGTAGCGCAGTAGCAGTTGTTGTCATAGGGGTCATCACAGCCCATAGCCCTGCCCATATCGGACAGAAGGGTGTAGTAGAGACATTTGCTGATACACGTGTGGCCAACGTTGTCGAGGTTGGCACTGATGGTCACGCTTTCGAAGTCTGCTGAGAGGGCAAGGGGGAGAGAGAGGAGAAGGACTGAGAGAATTCGGGACATAGTTGCTGGTGTTGCTCCAACTGAAGACTGTGGGAAGACGTGTAAGTGGAAACAATGGGCCCCGACTTGACTCACAGAACGAAAAGTTGCTCCCATAACTGACAGCAGGGTATCAACTCTATAAGAGACCACAACAGTTCTAACTATAATTCCCATCTTGCGGCATATCTTTACACCGTATCTCAACCATTCTCGTCCCTGCTTGCCCTCGGGAACTGGCCTAGCTAATTTGAGGAGATCTGCATCGAAGCCATACACACCAATGCATGTCCGTTTATGTTTATGCCAGGGGCGGCCCGTTTCTATTGGCTCTTTTGAAAAGACAAAGCTTTGATAGGGCCAGAGACTGCGCGAGCTGAATAGAGTTGGCGGGTATATGTGAAGTCACGATGGAAGATGAAACCGCCATGTCTGCAAGGTGCCTCGGTGAGTGGGAGGATGTATGAGTGGCATTTAGAGCCGACAGTGGGAACTCGGACAGGATGCAAGGAATGCTTGTGAAAATACATAGTAAGTAGGCCTTCAAGTGAAGCCTTCTCTATCATTAATCGGTGAAATGTTAGTGTTGAAGATGTCGACTCTCGAAGAGAAGACTCGAGAAAGCGGAATTGGAGAAACAACTTGCATGCCTGCCGAACAACCATTGGATAATACGGTGAAAACGTTCATATCTGGTGCGGAAGAGGTTATCTTGGCACAAGGATCAGGTATGCTGCAAGTTCAGCCGCACTCAACAAGGGACGGACCGAAACCGCATTGTATTGGTTGACGAGAGGGCCTCTGAGACCTCTCGTGACCCAAGGCACCCTGGCTAATTAAAGTATTTTCCAATGCTGGCATTAGCTTACTGCCCACGGAGTAGCTGATCACTTGTTCGTTATGGGATATTCGTATATTGGGCGGGAATTGATCGCCTGTACGTGAAGAGGAGGGCGCTTCGGCATTTATTAATAGGCTGTTGTTACTACTTGGCAAAGCTGCCCGGCGAGGATAAATAAATATAACTTTATTTTCAGAAATGACATTATTGATCAACTGAATGGTCACTATTCAGGTTTGAGTTGGCATATTTACATATACCATACGTCTTTTTTTCGCTGGAGACATGACACTGGATTAAGAATTAAGCTTAAACTTCCCCGCACCATCTAACGTTAGAACCTACTACCCTGCCTGTGCAATTGTGACCTGTCTAAGATACCTGCTCGGTGTGTTACCTTTCTTCTCGACATAACCTTTTCTAGCCTCACTCTCGAACCTCTCTGAATCGATCTGCGTAATTTCAGAATGCGACTCTCGGACCGGGAAACTGTCCATGCTATCCGGGCTAGGCTCGAGCCGCTCGGCCGAACAAGCCTCAGCATCGTGTACACAGAGAAAGGCAATTCCAAGTCTGCTCTGAAGGCAGCTGGGTTTTGGTTAGACGGTGAAATGCATGACCACGCCGCGTTTGCTGAAGATACGAGCAACTTATTTAAGCGCGAAGCTGCCATATATGAAGCCCTTGGTCCACACCCATGCATCCTCAAGTGTATTGGTGTCGAATTGATGCCTGATGGAGAAGAAGCCTGGGCTTTGTGTCTTGAGCGGGCGCCGCATGGTAACTTACGGGAATACATTGGGAAGAACGAACCTCCGACAATGGCTCGTCGCTTGCAAGTAGCCGTCGACTTCACGGAGGCTTTGCAGTATGTCCATGATCGCGGGGTCGTTTGGGGTGACGTCTCACCTCGAAGTGTTCTTGTCTTTGATGATCTTCACTTCTAGCTCTGCGATTTTGCTGGTTCGATTCTGAAGGACAAGTTCCCCGAGCTTCTCTTTACATGTGAACCTCGTTGTTGGGTGCCAGAACCAGAAGGAGACTCTAATACTCGAAGTATACTCGAAAAGGAGCTGTTTGCGCTTGGTACTACAATTTGTGAGATCACAGAATGGACTGTCCCTTATGGACCGATAGAGATAGAAGAACTTCAGCAGAAACTTATGGATGGAGAGTATCCTTACGTTGGGGGCAGTAACCCTGCCAAGGATGTTATCAAAAAATTATGGCATTTTGAGTATAGTTCTGCACAAGAGGCGGTGGAAGCTCTAAGAACAGCTCTCATCGATACATAAGGCGGAGTTTACGTGTAATGCTGGTAGATAAAGAGAAAGTTCTAGTATCGTCAGATTTTCAAAGCCTGGCAATGCAATTCTTAGGCACAAGTTGATGGCTGCAGCGAGACGCTCGAGCATGCCTGGAATATCACGAGTTCACTGATCATTAGAACGCTGATACAACCTCCGATCAAGCACTGCAACATATGGCTTGACTCACATGAAAAGGCGTAACTTCGGTACACCGAGCTCGACATGAACTACTATGTAGCAGAACCCAAACGGCCAGGACATAATTTACTTTAGTATATTCGTACGTATTCCGCTTCTTGTACATCAAACAGAAGCGGTACCCAGAGCAGCCAATTTTAGGGCTGATGGCTGACGAAAGTGTCGAGTTTGCTGAAAATGACAATCTTGTTTCTCATTATTGGGTCCTTAAGTTGTTTAATTGTTATTTAACTTTCTCCCGTTCCGGTACAGTATCCCTTATATTGAAGGGTTGTCAATGCGGTCATGGGAGAAGACAAAAAGTTTGTCCCGTTGGATTAAGCTCTTTTGAGTTAGGTTGGTCCTCTCCACCTGCAGCGGGTCATTTTCAGCTACACTGCAAGTATCACAGAAAGAGTCATGCGCTGTATTTGCCAAGGTTGAACGGAATGTAGCATACCGTCCGACAGTTCGGAGAGAAAGCCAAATGGGAACACGAAGAGATGATGGCAAATCCGAAATACATTGAATTCGTAACGATCTGAATCCGAGGTCTTGGCACAGGGGTTCTCTTTGACAGGTTATGGCGCAGTCAATTACTGTGAGACTGCGGCATTTCTAAACCTGACTGATGAACCAGCCAAGAGCCAAGAGCATTCAAACTGTGGCGATTCATGTACGGATACCGTTGGAGATATTTTTGGATTTCTGCTGATCAGGTACTGGCTGTATTAGCAACAGAACAGTGGAGGGACGGGACCCAGATGCGATTACTCCATCTAGGGCTGCATGCGTCTGTAAGCAGGTTAACGCTGCTCGGGCGAGAGAGGATGATGGAGGCTTGACTAGTCAGCGTTGGCCATTGGTTTAGTCTCTTAGAATTCAACGGCAAGATGCGATGATGTGTCGCACGAGGGAGCCTCGTGGGTGCAGCTGAAAGGCACATTCTATCTGGAGGCTTGAAAGGCTCGAGGTTAGGCCTGGCTGGATCTTTCTGGGCTGGATATTTGGCGGAGGCGCGGCTTGCGACTAGACTGCGAGAGGAATTGGAGGATGGATCTAAGCTGCGGCTGGGCTGACAGAAAGTAATCGGGCTGAGGTGTGATGAGACAGGTCAGAGTAAAGGAGCTATTGTGCAGTAACTAGCTTGCAAAGGTACTAAGCTTCAGCTGCAGGACTCAAGTCAGCCTCTTTGTATAACCACTTGATCTGCCTCTGGTCGATATTGATTCTCATTTCTCTCTTGCACTTCACCATTTCCTCCACGATAACAGGACAGGACTGGACAGGCAGATCCGATTCCGACCCCTGCCACTTGCAACGTCCTATCCCCACTGGCGGTTCAAGCCGAGCCCCCAAACCAACGTCACTTCGCTCATTCATACCCTTATCCGTCACTGGGTCAGTGGAGGATCATCCTTTACTATCCCACTCGGGCAGAGTGTGAAACACAGAGGCCGTTGTTCTCGAGCACGCCAAGCTGGACCCTCCAACTCCTCGGTCCTTGGATTTAACGGAGTAAACGGATCTGCCAAGACAAGGACAAGGGCTTTTGCCATTCATTCGCAGAAGGGGACGCGCATATCGAGCAGCCGAGCCACAGACCAGACGCAAATGTTAGCCACCTGCAGACTTGCTCGTTCACTCGCTCGCTCTCTCGCATCTTGAGTTGGAGGTACGGTAGCTAGCGCCTGATCAATCCCTGTCTCTGCTCTGCGGCTGCAGTCAGACATTGACACTCAACTGACATTGGTTTTCGTCAGCTTTGAAACCGACCAAAATCTTTTTTTCTTGTGCAACCATTTTTTTTGTTCTCTCCTCTTTGTCTACGTGCATTCGTTTCACAGTATCATTCGTTGGCGCATTTATAACCGCTTCTCCTGCGTCTGTGCATCGTCGCATAACGTCACTCCAGCCTCGCAAACACTAGAATTCTCGCCCGCCCGCCGCGGTTCCTTGGTCTTTAGAGAGTGGGAACCGAAACCCGGGGCAACCACCAGCAAGCGCAACAGCAACAGTCAAATCAACCATAGCCCATCTTTTGCGCAACTGTTGTAACCGCTCTCAAAATAATACCCAACCAAAGACTTCAGAATCTTGTGTGTATAGCGCCTCTTGTGCGCATAAACAACCGCAATCATGTCGTATAATCGCCTAGGCAAGTACAGCACCTTATCCCTTCCCATTTCTTTGAGCATCGTCATCTGCCCCTTTCTCTCCCTCAATATGAGACAGTCGAGACATACCCCTCCCTCTTAAACACCCCTGGTTAGAATTGCATTACATTACATTGCGACTCGGCACCTGTTCACTTTTCGCTCTTGATACTTGGCAACCTGTAAAAGTGGCTATAATCTCATCATCATCACCTGCAACAAGCTTTCGTTGTGGTGATAAGGTTTATTGCTGCTGCGTCTCTTTGCGCATCACCGAGGCACCATTCGCAAGTCTATTTACCTACGCCCACTCAAATTGCTCTTCGCACCAGTTGCCAACTCAAACAACAAACATACTCTTGAACATACAAGTCTAACTTCAATTGCCTTCAGACGACGATTACTATAATAACGAAATGGATCCTCGCTATGGGGCACAGCCTCAGCAACATCCACACCCTCACCGGACACCTTCACCAGGACAGCCTCTCCAGCAAGGCTACCAGCTCGACGATAATCCCTTTGATGATGGCCGATATGGACAGTATGGCCCTTCTCAGCAGCACCTTCATATGCCCTCGGGCCCCGACCCGCACCGGTTACCTACTCCAAGCGATCATTTGAACCTCAATGCGGCTGTAAGTTCTCCTCGCCACGTTGAACGTTGCGCACGTTATATCAAATATTGAACTGACTTTGTCGCAGCAATCCGTCGACAATTTGTCTGGCTACGGGCCCCCTAGTGATTACGCCGTAAACCCTGAAGCGCATCACGATGCCTACTACAACCAGCCATACGAGCCTCGTCCTCAGCAGCAACCCTACGATCAGGGTTATGACCAAGAGTACGACCAACCCTACGACGATCACAGGCCTATGCTGCAACACCAACCATCCGATGCGCCAAGCGAACCATACCAAGACCAACCGCAACAAGGTGGTGGAATTAAACGCTGGAAAACCGTCAAGCAAGTCCTCTTGTACCGCGGTAACCTGGTTCTGGATTGTCCTGTTCCTCCAGTTCTACTGCAACAGAACCCCCACGGAGAGCGTGATGAGTTCACACACATGCGATATTCCGCTGCGACTTGCGATCCCAATGACTTCTACGACCACGACTTCACACTGCGACAGAGGCTCTTCACAAAGCCCCGCCATACTGAGCTGTTCATTGTTGTGACAATGTATAACGAGGACGATATTTTGTTTGCCCGAACCATGACCGGTGTTTTCAAGAACATCGAGTACATGTGTAACCGTCCCAACAGTAAGACATGGGGTAAAGACGCGTGGAAGAAGATCGTCGTCTGTGTCGTCAGTGATGGTCGCTCCAAGATCAACCCCAGAACCAAGGCTCTTTTGGCCGGTATGGGTGTGTACCAAGAGGGTATCGCCAAGCAGCAGGTCAACGGAAAGGATGTCACAGCCCATATTTACGAATACACCACGCAAACTCACCTTCAGATCAAGAACGATGTGGTTCAGCTTGTCCACCGACGCCAGCCAGTTCAAATGTTGTTCTGTTTGAAGGAGAAGAACGCCAAGAAAATCAATTCACACAGATGGTTTTTTACGGCCTTTGGTAGAGTCCTGGACCCTAACATTTGTGTGCTTCTCGATGCGGGTACTCGACCCGGTGGAAGCTCAATCTACCATCTCTGGAAGGCCTTTGATCTCGAGCCCATGTGTGGTGGTGCTTGTGGTGAGATCAAGGCTATGTTGGGTACTGGTGGGAAATACCTTCTGAACCCCCTCGTCGCTGCTCAGAACTTTGAGTACAAGATGAGCAACATTCTCGATAAGCCATTGGAGTCCGCTTTTGGTTTCATCTCTGTGTTGCCCGGTGCCTTCTCAGCCTACCGCTATTTAGCTCTTCAAAACGACAAGAACGGAAAGGGGCCACTCGAGAAGTACTTCTTGGGTGAGACGCTCCACGGTGGAAGCGACGCTGGTCTTTTCGAGTCCAACATGTATCTCGCCGAAGATCGTATTCTCTGCTTCGAACTGGTCACTAAGCGCAACTGCCATTGGATCCTGCAGTACGTCAAGTCAGCTACTGGCGAGACCGATGTTCCCGATACAGTTACTGAGCTTGTTCTCCAACGTCGCCGTTGGCTCAACGGTTCTTTCTTCGCTGCTATCTACGCTATTGTTCACTTCCTTGACTTCCTCCGATCGGATCACACTTTCTTGCGAAAGTTTGCCTTTTTCATCGAATTCATCTTCAACACTATCAACATGATCTTCGCTTGGTTTGCTATTGGTAACTTCTTCCTCGTTTTCAAGATTCTCACAACAAGTTTGGGAGATGATACGTTGCTTGGGCGGACAGGAGAAATTCTGGGTGTCGTTTTCACATGGCTCTACGGTGTATTCCTGATTACTTGCTTCGTTTTATCTCTGGGAAACCGACCAGCAGGTTCTGGTAAGCTCTATACCGCCATGTGTTGGTTCTGGGCTATCATCATGATGTAAGTTCACTGACATGCTTTTGCTCCCTGACACTAATAACCGATTAGCTATCTATTGTTTGCTGCCATTTTCATCGCTGTCAAAGCTATCATAGCTGACGTTAACGACGCAAACGGCTTTAATTTTGCAGACATGTTCAAGAACAAGGTCTTTTACATGCTTATCATCTCAGTCATGTCGACATTTGGTATCTGGTTGATCGCTTCGCTGATCATGTTGGATCCCTGGCACATGGCTACCTCTTTGGTCCAGTACATGCTTCTCACGCCCACCTTTACAAACGTCCTGAACGTCTATGCCTTCTGCAACACGCACGATGTTTCTTGGGGTACCAAGGGTGACGACAAGGTTGAGAAGCTTCCTTCGGTCAACACCAAGGATGGTACTGGAAAAACGGATCTGCCCGACGAAGGAGATTTGAACGCACAATACCAGCGGGAACTTGCTGTCTTTGCGCAGAAGCATGTTGAAGTCAAGACTACTCCTACTCCCAGCCAGCTTCAGGAGAAGCAAATGGACTACTATAGAGGTGTTCGTACTGGCGTCGTGCTCATCTGGATGGTGTCAAACTTTGGTCTGGCGGCGCTTGTTCTGAGCTCTGCAGGTCTGGATCGAATCAGCCCCAACAAGAATCAGGACCATGAAGCGGAACAGCTGAGCCGATCCAACATCTACATGTCTATCGTCCTTTGGAGTGTGGCAGGTCTGAGCGCGTTCAAGTTTATCGGTGCGATGTGGTTCTTGGTGGTGCGCATGTTCCGAGGTGTCTAAGCTGAGAGGCGCAGCGCAACTTAGCTCGAACTTTTGGCGTGCAGGGAACGAGAAAGTTCGTTTAGCTTTCACATTATACCCATTTATGACGAGGAGTCCCCGGGGTTTGAGGGACTTGATGTTATTGTTGAATACCGTACGCGTATGTAAACAAACTTTGATGTTGGTCATGTCATGATGTTTTGACTCGGCTGCGGAGGATACGATACATACAAGAAAGGCGTTTGGTTTGCTTAGGCTAGGTTTATATCCTTAGATGTGCACATACGAGGATAAATTTTACGTTAACTACTATCCATAACATTTTGTCTTTGTTTTCTCGTGATGTGGTTGTGTTTTTTGTCGGATCCATAAAAGTCCGGTCGTGATATCATGAATCTTGTTCTCACTAACGTCTCTCCAACACCGCCTGTACCATCATGTCACGAACGCCCTCACTCTTCAACTGCCTAATCCGCACCCACCATATAACATCCCGCAAGAAACTCTCCCGCGTACGTCGCGCAGCACAACAGCTAAACGTGGACTGGCTGTACGTGCGAAGCGGCGGGTCACCGGGGATAATGTTTGCAGAGGGGCGCGATGAGGCTGGATTGACAGAGTGGGTATCTACGGTGCAGGCGCTGCGGTACAAAGACTTCAAATGTGTTGCGAAGCCTGCGAGGGCTGAGGGCGTAAGAAGCAAGACGGGGTTTGATGAGACGGAGTCCGTGAGGGAGTTTGGGAGGGTTATGGATGAGAAGGGCTTGGGGGGCTGGTGGAAGAGGGGGATGGGGTATGA